>CAKALS010000057.1:0-47548 GCA_916701275.1 Sebastes miniatus
AAAATATCTGAAATTTGTCGGACAAAAGAAGTCTGAAAAAAATGTCTGAAAAAAAAGATCTGAAAAAAAAGATCTGAAAATTGTAGGACAAAAAAAGTCTGAAAAAAAAGATCTGAAAATTGTCGGACAAAAAGAGTCTGGAAAAAAAGATCTCAAAATTGTCGAACAAAAAAAGTCTGAAAAAAATATCTGAAAAATGTCGGACAAAAGAAGTTTGAAAAAACTGTCCGAAAAAAAAGATCTGAAAATTTCGAAAAAAAGTCTGAAATAAAAGATCTGAAAAATGTCTGACAAAAAGCCCGAAAAAAAGTCTGAAAAAAAAGTCTGAAAAATGTCGGACAAAAGAAGTCTGAAAAAAAAGATCTGAAAAAAAGATCTGAAAATTGTTGGACAAAAAAAGTCTGAAAAAAAAGATTGTGGACAAAATTGTCGGACAAAAGAAGTCTGAACAAACTGTCCGAAAAAAAAGATCTGAAAATGTCTGAAAAAAAAGTCTGAAAAAAAAGATCTGAAAAAAAGATCTGAAAAATGTTGGACAAAAAAAGTCTGAAAAAAAAGATCTGAAAATTGTCGGACAAAAAGAGTCTGGAAAAAAAGATCTCAAAATTGTCGAACAAAAAAAGTCTGAAAAAAATATCTGAAAAATGTCGGACAAAAGAATTCTGAAAAAACGTTCCGAAAAAAAATATCTGAAAATGTCTGAAAAAAAAGTCTGAAAAATGTCGGACAAAAGAAGTCTGAAAAAAAAGATCTGAAAAAAAGATCTGAAAAATGTTGGACAAAAAAAGTCTGAAAAAAAAGATCTGAAAATTGTCGGACAAAAAAAGTCTGAAAAATGTCGGACAAAAGTCTGAACAAACTGTCCGAAAAAAAAGATCTGAAAATGTCTGAAAAAAAAGTCTGAAAAAAAAGATCTGAAAAAAAGATCTGAAAAATGTTGGACAAAAAAAGTCTGAAAAAACAGATCTGAAAATTGTCGGACAAAAAAATTCTGAAAAATGTCGGACAAAAGAAGTCTGAACAAACTGTCCGAAAAAAAAGATCTGAAAATGTCTGAAAAAAAAGATCTGAAAAAAAGATCTGAAAAATGTTGGACAAAAAAAGTCTGAAAAAACAGATCTGAAAATTGTCGGACAAAAAAAGTCTGAAAAATGTCAGCCAAAAGAAGTCTGAAAAAACGGTCCGTAAAAAAAAAATCTAAAAATGTCTGAAAAAAAAGTCTGAAAAAAAAGATCTGAAAATTGTCGGACAAAAAAAGTCTGAAAAAACTGTCCGAAAAAAAAGATCTGAAAATGTCTGAAAAAAAAGTTCTGAAAAAAAGATCTGAAAAATGTCGGACAAAAAAATTCTGAAAAATGTCGGACAAAAGAAGTCTGAAAAAACTGTCCGAAAAAAATGATCTGAAAATGTCTGAAAAAAAAGTCTGAAAAAAAAGATCTGAAAAAAGTCTGGAAAAAAAATCTTAAAAATGTCAGTCAATAGAAGTCTGAAAAAACTTCTATTGACTTTTTTTTTGGCCAATGATTCAGACTCATTGCCTCCACAAAGTATGGGCAGTGGAAGGTTTGAGAAGGGGAGGGCCAAGGCGGGATCTCGTGGCAAATCGGAAGACGCCCGTTCCACTTCCTCGCAGGCTGCAGACGAGGAGAGTTCCTCCCATCAGGACAGGTCCCCTTTTCAGGCCAGGGCTCGACTATACTATGACTTTTTTTCAAGACATTTTTCGATTTATTATACAATTAATTTTTTTCATGAAATTTTTCGACACGATATAGTTTAACTTTGTTCGACATGTTATACAATTAATTTTTGCTATGAATTATTTTCATGAAATCTTTCGATATACAATATAGTATGACTTTTTTTCAAAAAAAATTCAAAATATATAGTAGTAGTATAACTTTTTTTCATGACATTTTTTGAAATACTATACTTTGACTTTTTTTCCAAGAAATTTTTCGACATATTATACTATACATTTTTTTAAATGATTTTTTTCAACATATTATACAATTTAATTTATTTCATGGATTTTTTTCGACATGCTTATGACTTTTTTTTCATGAAATCTTTTGACATATCATACAATGGATTTTTTTTAAAACAGTTTAAGCAAGTTTAGTGATGAAAACTAAAGTTTTACATGGAATTGAGGTCAGTGTGAAGGTTTGATGCAGAAAGGCCAACTATTATGTAAAAAAATTGTAAAAATATATTCCCTTTCATTTTCATCCTGTTTTGTATGTTTCCAATAAAAGAGATTTCTTTTCTGAAGAAATCACATCATTTTCATATAAATGCACTTTTCAGTGTTTCTTGAGGAGAAATGCTTTTCTGTGTGGTTTATTGGAGAGAAAGAGATATTAACTGAGTTTAGTGATGAAAACAAGAGTTTTGCATAGAATTGAGCTCAGAATGAAGATTCGATACTTGGAAGCGAATTCTAATGTAAAATTTGAGAAAACAATGTTTATTTTCATATTCTGTCTCTTTTTTGTATGTTTCCAGTATAACAGATGTGTTTCTGTAAATAAATCATATATTCTTCATATAAATGCACGTTTCAGTGTTTCTTGAGGAGAAATGCGTTCCTGAGTGGTTTTGGATGAGAAAGACAGTTAACGCAAGTTTAGTGATGAAAACTAGAGTTGTACATTGTGATCGTATAGTGGTACATTTCAACACAGGTTACAATTACATTGTAAAAGCATAAACATCAAATACATAAAACATATTTCCACATCCACATAGTTATATCAATTTAAAATGAATTAAATGTAATGTTTACAAGTATAGCTAGTGTGTTTCTTTACCCTAAACTCCAAATGTCCCTTAGTTTTTATCTTTCCTCAACAACAGAAGAGGCCCACATGCAGCTAACTATGCTCTGCTGCAACCTCCAGGAACGCCACGGAACACAGCGGGCACGTTCTGCTCAACAAACAGAGATGATTGAACACTTTTCCACACTGTGTAACAACTTTAATTATAGAGTTGTTAGTTGTTACAAGTTGTTAGTAATATTACTAACAACTTATTATAGCGGAGCTGGCAACGGACCAACTTACCCACAGCATCACAGTCTCTTTCTGCTGTAGGTTACCCACAGTGCACATGCATGTAATTCAAAATAAAAGCCCTGGCTGTCCGCAATAATAGATGCACTGTTTATAAAATAAAAGCTCTTCAGAAAAAATGGCTGGTTGTCCAAAATTAAATATGACTTTACCTGTATTAATAAAAAACACTCTTACTTACTTTACACCGTTACACTTTGACTTTTTTTCATGAAATTTTCCGACATAGTATTCTTTGACTTTTTTCAAGACATTTCTCGAGATATTACACAATGACTTTTATTAATGAAATTTTTCGAAATATTATACAATGAAGTTTATTTCATGAAATTTTTTGATATACAATATAGTATGACTTTTTTTTCATGAATTGTTTTTGACAGACTATGCTATGATTTCTTTTCATGGAATTTTTCGACGACTATACTATGACTTTTTTTCAAGATATTTTTTGATTTATTATACAATTATTTTTTTTCATGACATTTTTCCACATACAAAACTAAAAAATTTTTTCAGGAAATTTTTCGACAAGCTATACTTTAACTTTTTTTCAAGAAAATTTTAAACATGTTATTAAATTAATTTTTCTCAAGAAATTTTTCGACATGCTACGCTATGATTTCTTGTCATGAAAGTATGTCAAAAACTTTCAAGTATGACTTTTTTTTCAAGAAAATTTCAAAACACTATACTATTACTTTTTTTAATGACATTTTTTGACATACTTTAGAATGAATTTTTATCATGAAATCTTTCGATATGCTAAACTATGATTGATTCTCCATTAAACTCCTCCATGTCGCTCCTTCATTGTCACTCCTCCATGTCACTCATACGTATCACTGCTCCATGTCGATCCTCCACGCTCCTCCATGTCAATCCTCCATGTTGCTCCTCCATGACACTCCAGAATATCGCTTCTCCATGTCATTCCAGAATGTCACTCAAGAATGTTACTCCAGTATGTCACTCCTCCTTGTCCCTCCTCCATGTCACTCATCCATCTCGATCCTCCATGTTGATCCTTCATGTCACTCCTCCATGTCGATCCTCCATGTCGATCCTCTATGTCGATCCTACATGTCGCTCCTCCATGTCACTCATCCATGTCTTCCTTGTCACTCCTCCATGTCGATCTTCCATGTCACTCCTCCATGTCACTCCGACATGTCACTGCTCAATGTCACTCCTCCATGTCGCTCCTCTATGTCACTCCAGAATGTCGCTCCTCCATGTCACCCCAGAATGTCGCTCCTCCATGTCCCTCCTTCCTGTGACTCCTCAATGTAACTCCTCCATGTCACTACTCCATGTCTTCCATGACACTCCTCCATGTCACTCCTGCATGTCGATCCTACATATCACTCCATGTCGCTCCTCCATGTCAATCCTCCATGTCGATCCTGCATATCACTCCTCAATGTCACTCCTCCATGTCGATGCTCCATGTCGCTCCTCCATGTCGCTTCTCCATGTCGATCCTCCATGTCACTCCTCCAAGTTGCTCCTCCATGTCACTCCAGAATGTCACTCCTACATGTCACTCCAGAATGTCACTCCAGAATGTCAACCCAGAATGTAGCTCCTCCATGTCACTCCAGAATGTCACTCCTCCAAGTTGCTACTCCATGTCTCTCCTCCATGTCGATCCACCATGTCGCTCATCCTTGCTCATCCTTGCTCCTCCATGTCACTCCTCCATGTCACTCCAGAATGTCACTCCAGAATGTCAACCCAGAATGTCGCTCCTCCATGTCCCTCCTTCCTGTGACTCCTCCATGTAACTCCTCCATGTAACTCCTCCATGTCACTCCTTCATGTCTTCCATGACAATCCTCCATGTCACTCATCCATGTTACTCCTGCATGTCGATCCCACATGTCACTCCTCCATGTCACTCGTCCATGTCAATCCTCCATGTCTATCCTCCATGTCGTTCCTCTATGTTACTCCTCCATGTCACTCCTTCATATCACTGCTCTATTTCGATCCTCCATGTCACTCCTTCATGACAGTCCTCAATGTCGATCTTCCATGTCGCTCCGCTTTGCTCCTCCATGGCACTTCTCCATGTTGCTTCTCAATGTCAGTCCAGAGTGATGCTCCTACATGTCATTCCAGAATGTCACTCAGGAATGTCACTCCTTCATGTCGCTCCTCCTTGTCACTCCAAAATGTCCCTCCTCCATGTCCCTCCTCCAAGTCACTACTCCATGTCACTGCTTCATGTCACTCCTCCAAGTTTCTTCTGCATTTCGCTCCTCCAGGTCACTCGTTAATGTCGATCCCCCATGTCACTCATCCCTCTCACTACGCCATGTTTCTCCTCCATGTCACTCCTCCAATTCTCTCCTCCATGTTGCTCCTCCATGTAGGTCCTAAATGTCACTCCTCCATGTCGCTTCTCCATGTTACCTCTTAATGTTACCTTTTCTATGTCACTCCTCCATATCAATCCTCCATGTCACTCCTCCATATCGATCCACCATGTCGCTCATCCTGGCTCCTCCATGTCACTCCTCCATGTCAATCCAGAATGTCAACCCAGAATGTCGCTCCTCCATGTCCCTCCTTCCTGTGACTCCTCCAAGTAATTCCTCCATGTCGCTTCTCCATGTCGCTCCTCCATGTCAGTCCTCCATGTCGCTCATCCTTGCTCCTCCATGTCACTCCTCCATGTCGCCACTACATGTAAATCCAGAATCTCCCTCCTCTATGTCCCACCTCCATGTCACTTCTCCATGTCACTCCTTAATGTCACTCCTCAATGTAACTCCTCCATGTCGATTCTCCATGTCGCTCCTCTATGTCGCTTCTCCATGTAGCTTTTCCATTTCAGTCCTTCATGTCGATCAACAACGTCACTCCTCCATGTCACTCGTCCATGTCACTCCTGTTTGTCGATCCTACATGTCACTCCTCCATGTCGCTCTTCCATGTCAATCCTCGATGTCACTCGTCCATGTCACTTCTTCTTGTCACTCCTCAATGTCACTCCACCATGTCACTGCTCCATGTCGCTCCTCCATGTCAGTCCTCCATGTCGATCCTCCATGTCACTCCGCTATGTCGATCATACATGTCGCTCCTCCATGTCACTCATCCATGTCTTCCTTGTTACTCCTTCATTGCCAATCTTCCATGTCACTCCTCCATGTCACCCCGACATGTCACTGCTCAATGTCAGTCCTCCATGTCGCTCCACTATGTCACTCCAGAATGTCGCTCCTCCATATCACTTCAGAATGTCAACCCAGAATGTCGCTCCTACATGTCCCTCCTTCCTGTGACTCCTCAATGTAACTCCTCCATGTCGCTTCTCCATGTCGCTCCTCCATGTCAGTCCTCCATGTCGATCCTCCATGTCACTCCTCCATTTCACTCCTCCATGTTGCTCTTCCATGTAGAACCTACATGTCGCTCCTCCATGTCGATCCTCCATGTCGCTCATACTTGCTCCTCCATGTCACTCCTCAATGTCGCTACTCCATGTCAATCCAGAATCTCCCTCCTCCATGTCGATCCTGCATGTCACTGCTCCATGTCACTCCTCCATGTCGATCCTGCATGTCGCTCCTCCATGTCACTCCTCCATATCACTGCTTCATGCCGCTCCTCCATGTCTCTACTCCATGTCGATCCTCCATGTCGCTCATCCTTGCTCCTCCATGTCACTCCTCCATGTCGCTCCTCCTTGTCACTCCAAAATGTCCCTCCTCCTTTGACCTCCTCCAAGTCACTCCTCCATGTCACTCCTTAATGTTACTCCTCAATGTCACTCCTCCATGTCGATGCTACATGTCACTCCTCCATTTTACTACTCCATGTTGCTCCTCCATGTAGATCCTAGATGTCGCTCCTCCATGTCACTTCTCCATGTCTATCCTCCATGTAGATCCTAGATGTTGCTCCTCCAACTTGCTACTCCATGTCACTCCTCCATGTCGATCCACCATGTCCCTCATCCTTGCTCCTCCATGTCACTCCTCCATGTCACTCCAGAATGTTGCTCCTCTATGTCCCTCCTTCCTGTGACTCCTCAATACAACTCCTCCATGTCACTACTCCATGTCTTCCATGACACTCCTCCATGTCACTCCTGCATGTCGATCCTACATGTCACTCCTCCATGTCGCTCCTCCATGTCAATCCTCCATGTCACTACTCCATGTCACTTCTTCATGTCACTCCTCATAGTGACTCCTCCATGTCACTCCTCCATGTCGATGCTCCATGTCACTCCTCCAAGTTAATACTCCATGTCACTCCTCCATGTCGATCCTCCATGTCCCTCATCCTTGCTCCTCAATGTCACTGCTCAATGTCACTCCTACATGTCACTCCTCCATGTCACTCCTTCCTGTGACTCCTCAATGTAACTCCTCCATGTCACTCCTCCATGTCTTCCATGACACTCCCCCATGTCACTCCTTCATGTCACACATGCATGCCAATACTACATGTCACTCCTCCATGTCACTCCTCCATGTCAATCCTCCATGTCACTCCTCCATGTCACTTCTTGTCACTCCTCAATGTCACTCCTCCATGTCACTCCTCCATGTCACTTCTTCTTGTCACTCCTCAATGTCGCTCCTCCATGACACTCCTCCATGTCGCTACTCCATGTCGATCATCCATGTCAATCCTACATGTCGATCATCCATGTCACTCCTCTTTGTCGCTTCTCCATGTCAATCCTCCATTTTGCTCCTCCATGTTGCTCCTCCATGTTGATCCTCTATGTCACTCCTCCATTTCGCTCCTCCATGTCGCTCCTCCATGTTGATCCTCCATGTCACTCCTTCATGTTTATCCTGCAAATCACTGCTCCATGTCACTCCTCCATGTCGATCCTGCATGTCGCTCCTACATGTCACTCCTCCATGTCACTGCTTTATGCCGCTCCTCCATGTCGATCCTCCATGTCGCTCATCCTTGCTCCTCCATGTCACTCCTCCATGTCGCTCCTCCTTGTCACTCCAAAATGTCCTTCCTCCATGTCCCTCCTCCAAGTCTCTCCTCCATGTCACTTCTTAATGTCGACATTGAGGAGTGCCTCAATGTCACTCCTCCATGTCGATCCTCCATGTCACTCCTACAAGTTGCTACTCCATGTCACACCTCCATGTCGACCCACCATGTCACTCTAGAATGTAACTACTACATGTCACTCCAGAATGTCACTCCAGAATGTCAACCCAGAATGTAGCTCCTCCATGTCCCTCCTCCATGTCGCTCCTCCATGTCGATCCTCCATGTAAATCCTCCAACTTGCTACTCCATGTCACTCCTCTATATCAATCCTCCATGTCACTCCTCCATGTCAATCCTCCATGTCACTACTTCATGTCACTCCTCCATGTCACTCCTCATAGTCATTCCTCCATGTCACTCCTCCATGTCGATTCTCCATGTCACTTCTCCAAGTTAATACTCCATGTCACTCCTCCATGTCGATCCACCATATCCCTCATCCTTGCTCCTCCATGTCACTCCTCCATGTCACTCCAGAATGTCGCTTCTCTATGTACCTCCTTCATGTGACTCCTCAATGTAACTCCTCCATGTTACTACTCCATGTCTTCCATGACACTCCTCCATGTCACTCCTCCATGTCACTCCTCCATGTCAATCCTCCATGTCACTCCTCCATGTCACTTCTTCTTGTCACTCCTCCATGTCACTCCTCCATGTCACTTCTTCTTGTCACTGTCCCATTACCCATGTTACTACTCCATGTCTTCCATGACACTCCTCCATGTCACTCCTCCATGTCACTCCTCCATGTCAATCCTCCATGTCACTCCTCCATGTCACTTCTTCTTGTCACTCCTCCATGTCACTCCTCCATGTCACTTCTTCTTGTCACTCCTCAATGTCGCTCCTCCATGTCACTCCTCCATGTCGCTCCTCCATGTCGCTACTCCATATCAATCCTCCATGTCGCTCCTCCATGTCGATCATCCATGTCACTCCTCAATGTCGATCATCCATGTCACTCCTCCCTGTCTCTTCTCCATGTCACTCCTCCATGTTGATCCTCCATGTCACTCCTTCATGTTTATCCTGCAAGTCACTGCTCCATGTCACTCCTCCATGTCGATCCTGCATGTCGCTCCTCCCTGTCACTCCTCCATATCACTGCTTTATGCCGCTCCTCCATGTCTCTACTCCATGTCGCTCCTCCATGTCGCTCCTCCATGTCACTCCTCCATGTCGCTCCTCCTCATCACTCCAAAATTTCCCTCCTCCATGTCCCTCCTCCAAGTCTCTCCTCCATGTCACTCCTTAATGTCGACATTGAGGAGTGCCTCAATGTCACTCCTCCATGTCGATCCTCCATGTCACTCCTACAAGTTGCTACTCCATGTCACACCTCCATGTCGACCCACCATGTCGCTCATCCTTGTTCCTCCATGTCACTCCTCCATGTCACTCCTCCATGTCACTCCTACATGTCACTCCAGAATGTCAACCCAGAATGTAGCTCCTCCATGTCCCTCCTCCATGTCGCTCCTCCATGTCGATACTCCATGACACTCCTCCAACTTGCTACTCCATGTCACTCCTCCATATCAATCCTCCATGTCACTTCTCCATGTCGATCCACCATGTCGCACATCCTTGTTCCTCCATGTCACTCCTCCATGTCACTCCAGAATTTCGATCCTCCATGTCACTCCAGAATGTCAACCCAGAATGTCGCTCCTCCATGTCCCTCCTTCCTGTGACTTCTCAAAGTAATTCCTCCATGTCACTCCTCCATGTCTTCCATGACAATCCTCCATGACACTCCTCCATGTCGCTACTCCATATCAATCCTCCATGTCGCTCCTCCATGTCGATCCTCCATGTCACTCCTCCATGTCGCTCCTCCATGTCGCTCCTCCATGTCGCTCCTCCATGTCACTCCTTCATGTTTATCCTGCAAGTCACTGCTCCATGTCACTCCTCCATGTCGATCCTGCATGTCGCTCCTCCATGTCACTCCTCCATGTCACTGCTTTATGCCGCTCCTCCATGTCTCTACTCCATGTCGATCCTCCATGTCCCTCATCCTTGCTCCTCCATGTCACTCCTCCATGTCGCTCCTCTATGTACCTCCTTCCTGTGACTCCTCAATGTAACTCCTCCATGTTACTACTCCATGTCTTCCATGACACTCCTCCATGTCACTCCTTCATGTCACTCCTCCATGTCAATCCTCCATGTCACTCCTCCATGTTGATTCTCCATGTCGCTCCACCATGTCGCTCCTCCATGTCACTCCTCCATGTTGATCCTCAATGTCACTCCTCCATGTCACACTTCCATGTCACTGCTCGATGTCGCTCCTCCATGTCGATCCTCCATGTCGCTCCTCCTTGTTACTCCTTCATGTCGCTCCTCCTTATCACTCCTCCATGTCACTCTTCCATGTCTTCCATGTCACTCCCCCATGTACCTCCTCTATGTAGCTCCTCCTTGTAGTCCCTTCATGTTACTCCTCTATGTCAATCCTCCATATCTCTCACCAATGTCACTCCAGAATGTTGCTCCTCCATGTCACTCCAGAATGTCATTCCAGAATGTCCCTCCAAAATGTAACTCCACCGTGTCGCTCCTCCATGTCGCTCCTCTTTGTCACTCCTCCATGTCACTGCTGAAGGAACTGGCCTTCTACCTCCGAGAGGTCAAGGCCCAGTTACGTGCTGGTTAATCTTGTGTGACAAAGAGATTTTCCAAACAGACGGGTTAAAGCATAATAATACAATTTATTCCAAACAATCAATGTTGCATAAGTAAAATAAAAGAGTTTACAGAATTCTGGATCCAATCAACATGTCCCTGACAACATACAGTGCATGGGTCAGTTCGTGAAGTCTGAACCCCGAGCTATCCCTGATCCAGCGTTTTTATGGTTTACACAATATCAATAGTCATGAGCTTATGGCACGTGATGTTTTTGCTGCATATCTTCTTCTTTGTTTCTCCTTCTGACTCCTTTCTCTCCTTGACCTTGCAAAAAGAACAGAACGTGCCTCCCTTTCCTCGCAATCACTCCATTCAAAACAAATCCAACAATCAGGTTATTGCAGGTCATTGTAAGCACTTTTGTACATAATAAATCCAACAGACCCTCTTTTGAACTTAACTAAGTTCACCTACAGATAATGTTACATACAGATATATTTATTATAAGCATAGATAATGTTACGTACAGATGTATTAATTATAAGCATCATCACACAACCTCTTCAGGGTCAACATCTTCACTATCCCCCACCATTTCCAGGAGACCCTGTCTCTCCGCTTGGAACATGGCCATCTGATAAGAAGGAGGTGCATCCGGATGCTTTCGTTGCACAGCAGAAATAATCACACGCTCAGTGAGGTGGCGAATACATGGAATACAGCAACAACCGCATAATACTAAGCATGCACACACAGCAAGGATTGAGGAGAATAGAGATACCACCATGGACTTCCATTTCCCAAAGGTACGGTCTAACCAGTCGTTAATGGGGCTGTTGATACCTGAGTCATCGTGCATGGATTCAGACAGCGTCCGGAGCCCCTCTAGCGCCTTAGTTACAGTCCCGTCCGGCGCTGTATTGTTAGGGATGAAAATACAACATGAGTCTTGGAACATTGAGCATACACCGCCTTTCTCTGCCAGCAGCATATCTAATGCCATTCTATTTTGGATCACCATCAGTGACGTAGGAGCCATTTGTTCAGCTAGTCCGGCAATTGCATCACGGGTTAAATTAGTCAAACGGAGAACATTATAGTGGATGTAGTTAATGCGGTCAACATTTTTGTTAGGAGTGATAGGGATCAGAGCACTTATTATAGGTATGTTTTCAAAACCTGCAGCTATTTGGTCAGCTAGTTTATATTCATTAGGGGAGCTACCTCACTACATCATTCTTTATAATCTTGGTTTAGCCTTCCCCCCTTGTAGCCCACTCCTTCCACCCTGCTTCTGAGTGAAAGCATTGTCTATTGTTAAAAAGAGTTACTTGTGATTAGCTAGTTTTAACAGAGTGCAGAGGCGAGGATGATAAGTAATGTATCTAAACTAGTACAGTCTGTGCTTTCCCAGGTTATTCAGATTTATCTGAGTACACAAATTCTACACAAGGGTCATGGTATTTTCTCTCACATTCCCTCCTTTTATCATGAATAACTAAAATGGTAACTGAAAACACGAAAATACATGATGAATTGCATTAAGATAGTTTGTACAGAAGAACGAGGACAAGAGAGGTAAACACAATAGCAAACGCTACTAGCAGTTTGCCGCACTGCATGATGCTTCTAGTTTGTTTTCCTGCGCGCAACTGAAAAACTTTTATCTGGGTGGTCCTATTTTGTACTGGTTTGGGAAAGGAAGTGAAACTTCTCTCTGGTGGATTCTCCCCACCCCTGGTTTCTCTTTTTATCTATTTTTATCTATTTTTGTCTTATTTTAGCATTTATTCTAAGCAACAATTTTTAATACAATGTGATATATAATGTTTTTCAAAAACCACCTAGATGAGTCCACCTAAACAACCATGTTAGCCTGATTTAACTGTAAATACAGGCAAGACCTTGTAACCTTCTTTCCCTTATGTGTATCTCATCACAGTCACAGTTTATACAGTATATGAAAAATAAAAAATTATACGTGACCCTCTTTTCACGTAGCCTGGGCTCCTTGTGGGGCTGCCTCCTCTGCTTCAGGTCCTGTCCTGCTGCTGGAGCACTGTGTTAGGTGCCACCAGTTGAGTCCTTTTCCTGCAAGCTGCACAGCTGTTGCAGTTCTGGCCAGAACCTTGTGTGGGCCTGTCCAACGTGGCTCCGACCACTTCCTCTTTAACACCTTCAACCAAAGGTGTTCCGGGGGTCCGGGGTCAGGTCCTGGAACGTCCTCTGTGACAGGGGTGACAGGTTTGTCACCTGTATAGGAGAGAGCTGACACAAGAGCATTAACCTTCAAATAGTATGGTCTGTAACCGAGGTCAGGAAGGGGAGAGGGGTTTTGGGACGGCCCTGGGAAAGGTCGGCCACACGTAAGCTCAAATGGTGTGAGTCCTGTTGACCGATTGACCGAGGCTCTGATGCCTATCAGTGCAATGGGCAGGGCTTCAGTCCAAGGGAGCCCAGTCGTGCGAACGATTTTTAGCAGTTTTAACTTAATGGTCTGATTAGCACGTTCAACTTTTCCCTGCGATTGTGGGCGGTACACAGTGCCAAATTTGTGTTGTAGTCCCAGAGCCTTTTCAACAGATTGCAGGTCTTTATTTTTGAAATGTGAACCATTATCTGACCTGATCAATTTAGGAAACCCATGTTTCGGAATGTACTCATTCACCAGACATTTAATGACTGATTTTGCGTCCTCTTTTCCCGTAGGGTAGGCCTCAACCCAACGTGAAAATGCGTCCACAATTACTAGGAGGAATCTTTTCCCCCCAGCCCTTACTCCCATATCTGTGAAATCAATAAAGATTTCCTGTCCCGGGGCAGTGGGAGAAGGATGTTTTCCTGCCCTAGGAGTGATGGTAGGTCTGATGTTACATGTACTACATACGTCACACTTAGTCAAGAAGTCAGTTATAGTAGCATGTTTCCGGGGAATCCACCAGTGGCGGAGATCTCGTAACATCTGTTTGTGGCTTTTATGGTCAAGTCCATGAGTCTGAGTCAGTATTGAGGACATCCAACAGGGGGGCATAACTATTTGATCTCCGTTATACCATATACCATAAAACTGTTCTATAGCTCCTTTATCTTCCCAGATGGTTCGTTCTGCTGCTGTGGCAGATTCTTGAGCTTGTATAATGGAGAAATCAGTTATCTCAGAACCGAGATCTGCTGTGGTCATGACCATCATAGTAGGTAAATACCCTGCCGCCTTTTTAGCGGCTGCATCAGCTGCTTCGTTTCCTATACTCTCTAAGTCAGTGCCCTGACTGTGTCCTTTCACTTTGATCACAGCTACCCTCTGTGGTAACTGGATTGCTTCCAACAACTCTTTCATCAACTCCTCATGAGCCATAGGTTTATTCTGACTAGTCTTAAAACCCGCTTGCACTCAGCCAGACATATCTCTGTGAATTGCATTGCACACATACGCAGAGTCTGTGAAAATATTCACTGCCTTCCCTTCCGCTAACCGCAGAGCACAAACTACAGCCGTAAGTTCAGCTGCCTGAGCAGATTGTTTCCCATCAAGAGGACCGTGATCGAGAGTACATGGTTCCTCTTTTGCTGTATTCATAGACACCACAGCATAACCTGCTTTTAACCCTTCGGTGGGATGACGGAAACAGCAACCATCTGTAAATAAGCTAAGGTCAGTTTCCGTTAAAGGGGAGTTTTCTAAGTCCAGCCTTAGTTTTACAAAGGGCAGCGATTTTTCTGCACAGAAGTGCTTCTCGCCATCAGTCATATTGTCAGCCATGTTACAGCCCTCATGTACAAAGGAGATGTGTGGTTTCGAGAGTACTTGTAAGATCTTGGTCTGTCTGAGGGGGGTGAGAGTGAAACAGGAGGATGTGACATATGTTACAGTGCTGTGAGAGGTCAGAATCTGTAGAGGATGGTGCATGACTATATGACCTACTTTGTCTACAATTTTTGCCAGAGCAGCTGCATATCTGACACAGGGGCTGGCTCTCTGTTCTTGTGTGTCTAGCAAAATGCTACAATAGTACAATACGTTCCTATCTCCTCTGTGTTTCTGATATAAGACACCATGGGCTGTACTAAGCTGCTCTGAGACATCCAGATGGAATGGTTGAGAGTAATCTGGGAGAGCGAGTGCTGCGGCCTCTGCCATTTCCTGCTTGAGGTGGATAAACACCTCCTCGGCCTCTGTAGACCATTCTAACTCAGCGGTGAGATTTCTCATTCCAGCCATGGTTACCATTTGTCTGAGTAACTGAGTGTCGCCTGCATAGTTAGGGATGTATTGTCTTGAATACCCAGTCAGCCCTAAGAATGATAACATCTCTTTTACTGTCTGTGGTTTCGGATGGTGGAGTATTGAGTCACGATGAGCTGGAGACATGGCGGTGCCCTTTGCTGACACCATTCTACCTAGGAACGAAACTTGTGCGCGGCAACACTGAAGTTTTTCCTTTGAGACTTTGTAACCGTAGTTATGTAACCTCAATAACAATGCATGAGTTAGTGACAGGCATACCTCAGCCGAGGGTGCGGCCACTAACAAGTCATCTACATATTGTACAATACAACACCCCTCAGGGAGTTCAAGGCCGGCTAAGTGAGTTCTCAAGGTTTCGTTAAAAATAGAGGGGGAGAGTATAAACCCCTGTGGTAACACATTATATGTCAGCCTTTGGCCTTCATATGTAAATGAGAAAATGTCCTGTAAATGATCTGCTAAGGGCAGGCAAAAGAAGGCGTTAGCCAAATCTATACATGTGAAAGATGTATGGGCTGGGGTGAGCATTGAGAGAGCAGAGTGGGGGTTCGGTACTGGTGTAACAGGAGTCAAAACCAGCTCATTGATGGCTCTTAAATCATGAGCCATTCTGTATGAGCCGGAGGGTTTGATTACTGGCAAAATGGGAGTGTTCCACTGAGAGTAAGATTTTCTTAGTACTCCCGCCTTTATCAGTCCTTCAATCGTAGGGGAGATACCCTGGGCTGCTTCCACTTTATGCTTATACTGAGGTCTCCAGATAGGGCAGTAAGTATTCATCTCGAAAGTTACCGGTTCCATGCTGCACCTGCCAACATCAAAGGGGCCCGTAGACCACAGTGAGGAAGGGAGAGTTGCCAACATGGAAGTGGCTCCTTCACCATCTAACATCTCCCTACCGTGGTGGCGTGTTAGTAACTCATGTTTGCAAATACCTGACACTGCATTGTAAAAGGAGAGTCTATATATGTTAGAGGATGGTGAGATTGAAACCCCCAAAAGGGAAGTGGGAACCCAGTCTGTCAGAGCGACTGCTGCTTTAACCATGGGGCCTAAGTCTTTAGCCTGATGTTTTGGAGCTATGGCTAGGGACACATGGGGAACAGCTTCTTCTGACATGCGATACCATTGTTCTTGTGCTGGGGTTAGTTTTACTGCGGCTGCTACTCCTGCTGGTGCTATATAAACATCTCTTACTCCTATCCCCCAGGTTGTATCTAACAGATTTTGTTGGAACTCATCTTGATACGTAAGATCATTATTTCTGTCATAATTCAGAGTGCAGTGGGGAGGATCGGGAACAGGGAGGTAAGGGTGTAGAGCCCTAATCCATGGTTGCCACATGTTGTAAAAGTCAATCAGAGGGTTTCTGTCGGCTAGCAGGGTCCAATATATGTCTGCACAGGGTGGTGGGGCATCAGGTGAGGTATCAGGACTCAACATGCACATGCGATCAGCACTGGAGGGCGAGGAGCACACCATTTCTTCTCCTCCGGGGAAACTCACTATCACAGCTTCTGGTGAACAATGTACAGAAGCCCCCAGTGCTGCCAAAACATCTCTTCCCAGGAGATCACGTGGACAATCAGGTGCATACAAAAAGGGGTGCTCCATCACCTGTCTCCCAAGCCGGACAGGAAGGGGAACAGTAAAAGGCAGTCTTTGTTCAGTGCCGGAAAATCCCAAAACGGAAACATAGTGAGAGGAAAGGGAACACATAGGTTCAGCTAAGGTGGAGTAACGTGCTCCCGTATCCACCATGAACCATCTTCGCTTTCCGTTCACTGTCAACTGGAGACAGGGCTCTGCCAGCCCCTGCCCCTCCATCTCCGTCGGGCACCCCTATGGGAACATTCCTGGTGTATATGGACCAGGTGGAGGTCCCTGCGCAGAGTACCCGCTGTATGCCTGCATTGGAGCTAGCTGTTGGTTTGGTGGAGTCTGTATTGTTGGCTGATATGACTGCTGTGGAGGCCCTCTCATCTGCTGTTGTTGTTTCTGAGGACAGTCACGTGCCCAGTGATCCGGGCTTCCGCAGATGTAACAACTGCCTCCTCTTGGTTGGGCATACCCCCTCCCCCTGCCTCCTCCTCCTCTCCCTCTGCCTCTATTCCGGCCTTCATGATAAGGGGGCTGCTGATATGGGGCAGCTTGGTAAGGAACATGATACTGGGGTTGATATATAGCCTGTGGCGGGCCCTGCAGTGGATAAGGATTCTGTGGCGGGGCTGGAGCTGGTGTTACAATTTGAGCCATCTGGGTATCTTTCTCTTTCCCTCCCTTTTTCTTATCTGTTGCACGAGTCCGTGCATCTGCCAACTGTAATTTAGTCAACTGAGCTACCATCTCTTTTAATGACTCATTTTCCTCTTCCTCCTCCTTGGTTTCTGCATCCTGATGATGGCAGAAATGTGTTTCCCATCTTGATGATTTTGCCCCTGCCATATCTGGATTCTCTTGCATCTTTCTCTTAACTCCTTCCGGAGCATGTTTTAACAGAGCTATTCTGAACAGAGGCTGCTGTGATTCTTTATCTGGGTTCACCCCCGTAGCCCCCGCCCACTCTGTCTTTGCTCTTTCTATGAACGTGCGTCCGCTCTCCCCGTTCTTAATCTTAAACACCAAGCTGTGGAGCGTACCCGCTGGTATGGGATACTTTTGTCTAATAGCATTACCGAAGGAGGTAGCGTAGGGGTTAAGGGGGCTCCTATCTAACACCTGGACTGTTCCGGCCGCTGCTTCTAATTCTTTCAGTGCCCAGGCCGAAACCGAGAAACCCAAAATAGCCCTGAGATCGCCCATAGCTAAAGTCTTCCCTCGGGTCTTGTTATACAGGCTCGTGAGCCACACTCCGCCTCCCTCTTGAATTCCTGGGAGGAGCTCACTCAGTGCTTGAATGTCACCTAAGGTGAACGGCTGATACTCGTCTCTACCGTTGCTTTTGGCCACAATGGGAAACATGCCAACACACTGACTCCTCTGTTTGTCACCTTTGTCTTCGTACTTTCCATAAACTTTATGTGACCTAGTTTTGGGGGGTGTATATGGTCTCGCCTCTTCGTCCCCACCCTCCCGTCTCCTATGTATCCCTCCTTTGGAGTGCGTTCTCATGGTTCCCTCTATAGTGATAGGAATGTTTTCGTCTTCATCACCCTCCTCTACTGCTCTACTAGCCTCGTCATCAGCGTCCTCATCTACCTCTCCACTAGTGTGGACATCATGATACTCTGCACGGGATCTCTCTGTGTCTCTCTCAGTTCTCTGCATCCAATCACTTATGTCTGGACTCTCTGTGTGGGGTTTAGGGGTAGATTGAGCTCTCCCTCTTACGCCTCCATTACGCAAGTCTGGTGGTAACATGGCTTGTCCTAACCTGTACTGTTCAGCCTGATCTCTCAGTTCTTCCCTTAGCCTGTCTATTTCTCTGGCTACATCAGACATACTACCTGCCTCTGAGGCTGAACCTGCTCCTCGTTCTTTTTCTATTTCCTCTTCTAGTTCCAAAGTACCACCTAACACTTGAAACAATGGTGCCATAACTTCGTTTGTATAATCACTGTCCTGTGGGGTTGGTACCGGACTAGGGGTAGGAGGAGGATAAGGAGGGGGGTTGGGATGTGGGCCAGGTGGGTACTGCTGATGGAGGGACATGTAATGCGGCGGCTGGCTAGTATGTGGGTTTGGTGGTGGGGGTGCGCTAGGACTGGGTGAGGGTTTCACTAGTGGTTTTGCTTCAGCGGTTTCTGCGTGGGTGGCTTTCGTCTGGCTGCCTAAGGCTGATAGTGCAGCCATCTTTATCACATTATATTTTACCAATTTACTTGCCAACTCGTCTTCTTTCTTCCTCAATTTCCTCCTTACAAACATATGTCCCTTTTCTTTGTCTTGTCTTGCTTGCAGCAGCTTTCTATGAACCACCTGTATTAATGCTCTCATCACTGGCATGAATTTGGCTTCACTTCCCGTGGCTGGAAAATGCCCTTCCTTCACTGTCATGTCATACCACTCATCTAGGTCTTGAGTCTCTTTATTTCTAGTCTTGGGATCAAATGTACAGATTACATTGGTCTTGACTTTAGCCCATTGCTGTCCAAATGATAAACGGGGAGGCCCACAGCCACCCCGTTCCTCACAGTCTTTGTCAAATTCTCCGTCCATTCTGTCCAGTACTATTTCACACAGGTTTATTCAGTTTATGACAGTAACTAGATTCAGAGTAAATGGGTCGCTATGCCCCTCGCTGTGATCCTACCAACATAAACTTCTACTGGACACTTTGATGTTCCAGCGATGTTGGCCCAGTATCAACAGTAAGTTTTAATTTTCCTCTGAATACTAGTTATTAATGTACACTCATACAGGCGCTCCAAGTGCTATTTTTACTAAACTACTAAAAGGCAGCTTCCCTCCTTCTAGTTTTACACGCCACTAAAAGGGCAGCTTCCTCCTTCCAGTTTTTACTAAAAGGCAGCTTTCCTCCTTTTAGTTTTACACGCTACTAAAAGGGCAGCTTACTCCTTTCAGTTTTCTATTTTTACTAAACTACTAAAAGGCAGCTTCCCTCCTTCTAGTTTTACACGCCACTAAAAGGGCAGCTTCCTCCTTCCATGTTTTTACTAAAAGGCAGCTTTCCTCCTTTTAGTTTTACACGCTACTAAAAGGGCAGCTTACTCCTTTCAGTTTTCAATAGAAAGTCTTTACTTCTGCAACATTTATCACTACAAAGGAGATTCAGCACAACAAGAGAGATAATTTAGAGTAAGCCAATATGCAGAGTTCGATACAACAGGTTCTGCTTACCTTAAGATTTCAGGGCCCTTTCTCTCTCTCGCCGGTCTGTCCGTCCTTTGGACACGCTTCTCAATGCCGAAGATCACGTCGGGGTCACCAATTGAAGGAACTGGCCTTCTACCTCCGAGAGGTCAAGGCCCAGTTACGTGCTGGTTAATCTTGTGTGACAAAGAGATTTTCCAAACAGACGGGTTAAAGCATAATAATACAATTTATTCCGAACAATCAATGTTGCATAAGTAAAATAAAAGAGTTTACAGAATTCTGGATCCAATCAACATGTCCCTGACAACATACAGTGCATGGGTCAGTTCGTGAAGTCTGAACCCCGAGCTATCCCTGATCCAGCCTATTCATGGTTTACACAATATTAATATTCATGAGCTTATGGCACGTGATGTTTCTGCTGCAAGTCTTCTTCGTTATCTCCTTCTGACTCCTTCCTCTTCTTGACCTTGCAAAAGAAAAACAACACCTGCCTCCTCTCTTTCCTCACAATCCACTCTATTCATAACAAATCCAACAGTCAGGTTATTGTAGATCATTGTAAGCACTTTTGTACATAATAAATCCAACACTATTCCATGTCGATCCTCTATATCTCTCGTCCCTGCTCCTCCATATAACTCCTCCATGTATCTCCTCCATGTCACCCCAGAATGCCGCTCCTCCATGTCACTCCAGAATATCTCTCCAGAATTTAACTCCAGAACATCACTCCTCCATGTCCCTCCTCCATGTCAATCCTCTATGTTGATCCTCCATGTCGCCCCTCCATGTCACTCCTCCCTGTCCTCCATGTCAGTCCTGCATGTAACTCCGTCATGTCGATCCTCCATGTCGCTTCTCCATGTCACTCCTCCATGTCGCTGCTCCATGTCGATCCTCCATGTCGATCCTCCATGTCACTCCTCCATGTCTTCCATGTCGACACATGTCGATCCTCCATGTGGCTCCACCTTGGTCCTCCATATCACTTCACCATGTTGCTACTCCATGTCACTCCAGAATGTCGCTCCTCCATGTCACTCCAGAATATCACTCCAGATTAAACTCCAGAATGTCACTCCTCCATGTCACTGCTTGATGTCGCTCCTCCATGTCGATCCTCCATGTCACTCCTCCTTGTTACTCCTCCACATCAATCCTCCATTTCGATCCTCCATGTCGATCTTCCATATCGCTCCTCCATGTCACTCCAGAATGTCGCTCCTCCATGTCATTCCAGAATGTCGCTCCACCATGTTCCTCCAGAATTTACCTCCTCCTTGTTACTCCTCCACATCGATCCTCCATGTTGATCCTCCATGTCGCTCCTCCTTGCTAATCCATATCGCTCCTCCATGTCACTCCAGAATGTCGCTCCTCCATGTCAATCCAGATTTAACTCCAGAATGTCACTCCTCCATGTCGATCCTCCATGTCGATCTTCCATGTCTCTCTTCCATGTCACTCCTCCATCTCTACCATGTCACTCCTCCATGTCACTTCTCCATGTCGATCAACCTTGATACTCCTCCATGTCGATCCTCTATCTCGCTCCTCCATGTCGCTTCTCCCTGTCGATCCTCCATGTCACTCCTCCAAGTTGCTACTCCATGTCTCTCCTCCATGTCGATCCACCATGTCGCTCATCCTTGCTCATCCTTGCTCCTCCATGTCACTCCTCCATGTCACTCCAGAATGTCACTCCAGAATGTCAACCCAGAATGTCGCTCCTCCATGTCCCTCCTTCCTGTGACTCCTCCATGTAACTCTTCCATGTAACTCCTCCATGTCACTCCTCCATGTCTTCCATGACAATCCTCCATGTCACTCATCCATGTCACTCCTGCATGTCGATCCCACATGTCACTCCTCCATGTCGCTCATCCATGTCAATCCTCTATGTCTATCCTCCATGTCGTTCCTCTATGTTACTCCTCCATGTCACTCCTTCATATCACTGCTCTATGTCGATCCTCCATGACGGTCCTCAATGTCGATCTTCCATGTCGCTCCGCCTTGCTCCTCCATGGCACTACTCCATGTTTCTCCTCCATGTCACACCAGAGTGACGCTCCTACATGTCATTCCAGAATGTCACTCAGGAATGTCACTCCTCCCTCTAACTCCGCCATGTCGCTCCTCCATGTCACTCCTCCATGTCACTCCTTCATGTCGCTCCTCCTTGTCACTCCAAAATGTCCCTCCTCCATGTCCCTCCTCCATGTCACTCCTCCATGCCACTCCTTCATATCACGGCTCCATGTCGCTCCTCCATGTCAGTCCTCCATGTCGATCCTCCATGTCACTACTCCATGTCGATCCTGCATGTCACTCCTCAATGTCACTCCTCCATGTCGATCCTCCATGTCACTCCTCCATGTTGCTCCTCCATGTAGATCCTAGATGTCGCTCCTCCATGTCGCTTCTCCATGTCGATCCTCCATGTCACTCCTCCAAGTTGCTCCTCCATGTCACTCCAGAATGTCACTCCAACATGTCACTCCAGAATGTCACTCCAGAATGTCAACCCAGAATGTAGCTCCTCCAAGTCCCTCCTTCATGTCACTCCTCCAAGTTGCTACTCCATGTCTCTCCTCCATGTCGCTCATCCTTGCTCATCCTTGGTCGTCCATGTCACTCCTCCATGTCAACCCAGAATGTCAACCCAGAATGTCACTCCTGCATGTCCCTCCTTCCTGTGACTCCTCCAAGTAATTCCTCCATGTCACTCCTCCTTGTCTTCCATGTCACTGCTCCATGTCACTCCTTCATATCACTGCTCCATGTCGATCCTCCATGCTCCTACATGGCACTCCTCCATGTTGCTCCTCCATGTCACTCCAGAATGTTACTCCTCCATGTCATTCCAGAATGTCACTCAAGAATGTCACTCCAGTATGTCACTCCATTTTGTGCCTCCATGTCACTCCTCCATCTCGATCCTTCATGTTGATCCTTCATGTCACTCCTCCATGTCGATCCTCCATGTCAATCCTCTATGTCGATCATACATGTCGCTCCTCCATGTCACTCATCCATGTCTTCCTTGTCACTCCTCCATGTCAATCTTCCATGTCACTCCTCCATGTCACTCCGACATGTAACTGCTCAATGTAACTGCTCAATCTCCATGTCGCTTCTCTATGTCACTCCAGAATGTCACTCCTCCATGTCACTCCTTCCTGTGACTCCTCAATGTAACTCCTCCATGTCACTCCTCCATTTCACTCCTAAATGTCGATCCTACATGTCACTCCTCCATGTCAATCCTCCATGTCGATCCTGCATATCACTCCTCAATGTCGCTCGTCCATGTCAATCCTCCATGTCAATCGTCCATGTCGTTCCTCTATGTTACTCCTCCATGTCACTACTTCATATCACTGCTCTATTTCGATCCTCCATGTCACTCCTCCAAGTCACTCCTCCATGTCACTGCTTCATGTCACTCCTCCAAGTTTCTTCTGCATTTCGCTCCTCCAGGTCACTCGTCCATGTCGATCCCCCATGTCACTCATCCCTCTCACTACGCCATGTTTCTCCTCCATGTCACTCCTCCATGTCACGCCGACATGTCACTCCAGAATGTCGCTCCTCCATGTCACTCCAGAATGTCACTCCAGAATGTTGCTCCTCCTTGTCCCTCCTTCCTGTGTCTTCCATGACACTCCTCCTGTCACTCCATGCCACTTCTGCATGTCGATCCTACATGTCAATCCTCCATGTTGTTCCTCCATGTCAAACCTCCATGTCTATCCTCCATGTCGCTCCTCCATGTCACTCCTCAATGCCACTCCTTCATATCACTGCTCCATGTCGATCCTCCATGTCACTTCTCCATGTCACTGCTCCATGTCACTCCTCCATGTCGATCGTCCATGTCGTTCATCCTTACTCCTCCATGTTACTCTTCCATGTCACACCTCCATGTCACTCCTGCATGTCGATCCTACATGTCACTCCTCCATGTTGTTCCTCCATGTCAATCTTCCATGTCTATCCTCCATGTCGCTCCTCCATGTCACTCCTCCATGCCACATATCACTGCTCCATGTCGCTCCTCCATGTCAGTCCTCCATGTCGATCCTCCATGTCACTACTCCAGGTCGATCCTGCATGTCACTCCTCAATGTCACTCCTCCATGTCGATGCTCCATGTCACTCCTCCATGTTGTTCCTCCATGTCGATCTTCCATGTCACTCCTCCAAGTTGCTCCTCCATGTCACTCCTCCATGTCACTCCAGAATGTCACTCAAACATGTCACTCCAGAATGTCAATCCAGAATGTCAACCCAGAATATAGCTCCTCCATGTCGCTCCTTCATGTCACTTCTCTAAGTTGCTACTCCATGTCTCTCCTCCATGTCTCTCCTCCATGTCGATCCACCATGTCGCTCATCCTTACTCATCCTTGGTCCTCCATGTCACTCCTCCATGTCAATCCAGAATGTCAACCCAGAATGTCGCTCCTCCATGTTCCTCCTTCCTGTGACTCCTCCAAGTAATTCCTCCATGTTACTCCTCCGTGTCTTCCATGACACTCCTCCATGTCACTCCTCCATGTCACTCCTGCATGTCGATCCTACATGACACTCCTCCATGTCGCTCTTCCATGTTACTGCTCCATGTCACTCCTTCATATCACTGCTCCATGTCGATCCTCAATGCTCCTCCACGGCACTCCTCCATGTTGCTCCTCCATGTCACTCCAGAATGTCGCTCCTCCATGTCATTCCAGAATGTCACTCAAGAATGTCACTCCAGTATGTCACTCCTCCTTGTCCCTCCATGTCACTCCTCCATCTCGATCCTCCATGTTGATCCTCCATGTCACTCCTCCATGTCGATCCTCCATGTCAATCCTCTATGTCGATCATACATGTCGCTCCTCCATGTCACTCATCCATGTCTTCCTTGTCACTCCTCTAAGTCGATCTTCCATATCACTCCTCCATGTCACTCCGACATGTCACTGCTCAATGTCACTCCTCCATGTCGCACCTCTATGTCACTCCAGAATGTCGCTCTTCCATGTCACTTCAGAATGTCAACCCAGAATGTTGCTCCTCCATGTCCCTCCTTCCTGTGACTCCTCAATGTCACTCCTCCATGTCACTACTCCATGTCTTCCATGACACTCCTACATGTCACTCCTGCATGTCGATCCTAAATGTCACTCCTCCATGTCGCTCCTCCATGTCAATCCCCATGTCGATCCTGCATATCACTCCTTAATGTCACTCCTCCATGTCGATGCTCCATGTCGCTTCTCCATGTCGATCCTCCATGTCGATCCTCCAAGTTGCTCCTCCATGTCGATGCTCCATGTCACTCATCCATTTTACTCCTCCATGTTGCTACTCCATGTAGATCCTAGATGTCGCTCCTCCATGTCACTTCTCCATGTCTATCCTCAATGTATATCCTAGATGTTGCTCCTCCATGTCGCTTCTCCATGTCGACCCTCCATGTCACTCCTCCAACTTGCTACTTCATGTAACTCCTCCATGTCGATCCACCATGTCCCTCATCCTTGCTCCTCCATGTCACTCCAGAATGTTGCTCCTCTATGTTCCTCCTTCCTGTGACTCCTCAATGCAACTCCTCCATGTCACTACTCCATGTCTTCCATGACACTCCTCCATGTCACTCCTCCATGTCACTCCTGCATGTCGATCCTACATGTCACTCCTCCATGTCGCTCCTCCACGTCAATCCTCCATGTCACTACTCCATGTCACTTCTTCTTGTCACTCCTCAATGTCACTCCTCCATGTCACTCCTCCATGTCGATTCTCCATGTCACTCCTCCAAGTTAATACTCCATGTCCCTCCTCCATGTTGATCCACCATGTCCCTCATCCTTGCTCCTCCATGTCACTCCTCCATGTCACTCCAGAATGTTGCTCCTCTATGTACCTCCTTCCTGTGACTCCTCAATGTAACTCCTCGATGTCACTACTCCATGTCTTCCATGACACTCCTCCATGTCACTCCTGCATGTCGATCCTACATGTCACTCCAGAATGTCGCTCCTCTATGTACCTACTTCCTGTGACTCCTCAATGTAACTCCTCCATGTCACTACTCCATATCTTCCATGACACTCCTCCATGTCACTCCTACATGTCTCTTCTTCTTGTCACTCCTCAATGTCGCTCCTCCATGTCACTCCTCCATGTCACTCCTCCATGTCGCTACTCCATATCAATCCTCCATGTCGATCCTCCATGTCGATCATCCATGTCATTCCTACATGTCGATCATCCATGTCACTCCTCCTTGTCGCTCCTCCATGTCACTCCTCCATTTCGCTCCTCCATGTTGCTCCTCCATGTTGATCCTCCATGTCACTCCTCCATGTCGCTCCTCCATGTTTATCCTCCATGTCACTCCTTCATGTTTATCCTGCAAGTCACTGCTCCATGTCACTCCTCCATGTCGATCCTGCATGTCGCTCCTCCATGTCACTCCTCCATGTCACTGCTTTATGCTGCTCCTCCATGTCTCTACTCCATGTCGATCCTCCATGTCGCTCATCCTTGCTCCTCCATGTCACTCCTCCATGTCGCTCCTCCTCGTCACTCCAAAATGTCCCTCCTCCATGTCCCTCCTACAAGTCTCTCCTCCATGTCACTCCTTAATGTCAACATTGAGGAGTGCCTCAATGTCACTCATCCATGTCGATCCTCCATGTCACTCCTACAAGTTGCTACTCCATGTCACACCTCCATGTTGACCCACCATGTCGCTCATCCTTGTTCCTCCATGTCACTCCTCCATGTCACTCCAGAATGTCACTCCTCCATGTCACTCCGGAATGTAACTCCTACATGTCACTCCAGAATGTAAACCCAGAATGAAGCTCCTCCATGTCCCTCCTCCATGTCGCTCCTCCATGTCGATCCTCCATGTCACTCCTCCATGTCGATCCTGCATGTCACTGCTCCATGTCACTCCTCCATGTCGATCCTGCATGTCGCTCCTCCATGTCACTCCTCCATATCACTGCTTCATGCCGCTCCTCCATGTCTCTACTCCATGTCGATCCTCCATGTCGCTCATCCTTGCTCCTCCATGTCACTCCTCCATGTCGCTCCTCCTTGTCACTCCAAAATGTCCCTCCTCCTTTGACCTCCTCCAAGTCACTCCTCCATGTCACTCCTTAATGTTACTCCTCAATGTCACTCCTCCATGTCGATGCTACATGTCACTCCTCCATTTTACTACTCCATGTTGCTCCTCCATGTAGATCCTAGATGTCGCTCCTCCATGTCACTTCTCCATGTCTATCCTCCATGTAGATCCTAGATGTTGCTCCTCCAACTTGCTACTCCATGTCACTCCTCCATGTCGATCCACCATGTCCCTCATCCTTGCTCCTCCATGTCACTCCTCCATGTCACTCCAGAATGTTGCTCCTCTATGTCCCTCCTTCCTGTGACTCCTCAATACAACTCCTCCATGTCACTACTCCATGTCTTCCATGACACTCCTCCATGTCACTCCTGCATGTCGATCCTACATGTCACTCCTCCATGTCGCTCCTCCATGTCAATCCTCCATGTCACTACTCCATGTCACTTCTTCATGTCACTCCTCATAGTGACTCCTCCATGTCACTCCTCCATGTCGATTCTCCATGTAACTCCTCCAAGTTAATACTCCATGTCACTCCTCCATGTCGATACACCATGTCCCTCATCATTGCTCCTCCATGTCACTCCTCCATGTCACTCCAGAATGTCGCTCCTCTATGTACCTCCTTCCTGTGACTCCTCAATGTAACTCCTCCATGTCACTACTCCATGTCTTCCATGACACTCCCCCATGTCACTCCTTCATGTCACACATGCATGCCAATACTACATGTCACTCCTCCATGTCACTCCTCCATGTCAATCCTCCATGTCACTCCTCCATGTCACTTCTTGTCACTCCTCAATGTCACTCCTCCATGTCACTCCTCCATGTCACTTCTTCTTGTCACTCCTCCATGTCGCTCCTCCATGACACTCCTCCATGTCGCTACTCCATGTCGATCATCCATGTCAATCCTACATGTCGATCATCCATGTCACTCCTCTTTGTCGCTTCTCCATGTCAATCCTCCATTTTGCTCCTCCATGTTGCTCCTCCATGTTGATCCTCTATGTCACTCCTCCATTTCGCTCCTCCATGTCGCTCCTCCATGTTGATCCTCCATGTCACTCCTTCATGTTTATCCTGCAAATCACTGCTCCATGTCACTCCTCCATGTCGATCCTCCATGTCGCTCCTCCATGTCACTCCTCCATGTCACTGCTTTATGCCGCTCCTCCATGTCTATACTCCATGTCGATCCTCCATGTCGCTCATCCTTGCTCCTCCATGTCACTCCTCCATGTCGCTCCTCCTCATCACTCCAAAATTTCCCTCCTCCATGTCCCTCCTCCAAGTCTCTCCTCCATGTCACTTCTTAATGTCGACATTGAGGAGTGCCTCAATGTCACTCCTCCATGTCGATCCTCCATGTCACTCCTACAAGTTGCTACTCCATGTCACACCTCCATGTCGACCCACCATGTCACTCCAGATTGTCACTACTACATGTCACTCCAGAATGTCACTCCAGAATGTCAACCCAGAATGTAGCTCCTCCATGTCCCTCCTCCATGTCGCTCCTCCATGTCGATCCTCCATGTCAATCCTCCAACTTGCTACTCCATGTCACTCCTCTATATCAATCCTCCATGTCACTCCTCCATGTCAATCCTCCATGTCACTACTTCATGTCACTTCTTCTTGTCACTCCTCATAGTCATTCCTCCATGTCACTCCTCCATGTCGATTCTCCATGTCACTTCTCCAAGTTAATACTCCATGTCACTCCTCCATGTCGATCCACCATATCCCTCATCCTTGCTCCTCCATGTCACTCCTCCATGTCACTCCAGAATGTCGCTTCTCTATGTACCTCCTTCATGTGACTCCTCAATGTAACTCCTCCATGTTACTACTCCATGTCTTCCATGACACTCCTCCATGTCACTCCTCCATGTCACTCCTCCATGTCAATCCTCCATGTCACTCCTCCATGTCACTTCTTCTTGTCACTCCTCCATGTCACTCCTCCATGTCACTTCTTCTTGTCACTCCTCAATGTCGCTCCTCCATGACACTCCTCCATGTCGCTCCTCCATGTCGCTACTCCATATCAATCCTCCATGTCGCTCCTCCATGTCGATCATCCATGTCAATCCTAAATGTCGATCATCCATGTCACTCCTCCCTGTCGCTTCTCCATGTCACTCCTCCATGTCACTCCAGAATGTCGCTTCTCTATGTACCTCCTTCATGTGACTCCTCAATGTAACTCCTCCATGTTACTACTCCATGTCTTCCATGACACTCCTCCATGTCACTCCTCCATGTCACTCCTCCATGTCAATCCTCCATGTCACTCCTCCATGTCACTTCTTCTTGTCACTCCTCCATGTCACTCCTCCATGTCACTTCTTCTTGTCACTCCTCAATGTCGCTCCTCCATGACACTCCTCCATGTCGCTCCTCCATGTCGCTACTCCATATCAATCCTCCATGTCGCTCCTCCATGTCGATCATCCATGTCAATCCTAAATGTCGATCATCCATGTCACTCCTCCCTGTCGCTTCTCCATGTCACTCCTCCATGTTGATCCTCCATGTCACTCCTTCATGTTTATCCTGCAAGTCACTGCTCCATGTCACTCCTCCATGTCGATCCTGCATGTCGCTCCTCCCTGTCACTCCTTCATGTCACTGCTTTATGCCGCTCCTCCATGTCTCTACTCCATGTCGATCCTCCATGTCGCTCATCCTTGCTCCTCCATGTCACTCCTCCATGTCGCTCCTCCTCGTCACTCCAAAATTTCCCTCCTCCATGTCCCTCCTCCAAGTCTCTCCTCCATGTCACTCCTTAATGTCGACATTGAGGAGTGCCTCAATGTCACTCCTCCATGTCGATCCTCCATGTCACTCCTACAAGTTGCTACTCCATGTCACACCTCCATGTCGACCCACCATGTCGCTCATCCTTGTTCCTCCATGTCACTCCTCCATGTCACTCCTCCATGTCACTCCTACATGTCACTCCAGAATGTCAACCCAGAATGTAGCTCCTCCATGTCCCTCCTCCTTGTCGCTCCTCCATGTCGATACTCCATGACACTCCTCCAACTTGCTACTCCATGTCACTCCTCCATATCAATCCTCCATGTCACTTCTCCATGTCGATCCACCATGTCGCACATCCTTGTTCCTCCATGTCACTCCTCCATGTCACTCCAGAATGTCGATCCTCCATGTCACTCCAGAATGTCAACCCAGAATGTCGCTCCTCCATGTCCCTCCTTCCTGTGACTTCTCCAAGTAATTCCTCCATGTCACTCCTCCATGTCTTCCATGACAATCCTCCATGACACTCCTCCATGTCGCTACTCCATATCAATCCTCCATGTCGCTCCTCCATGTCGATCCTCCATGTCACTCCTCCATTTCGCTCCTCCATGTCGCTCCTCCATGTTGATCCTCCATGTCACTCCTTCATGTTTATCCTGCAAGTCACTGCTCCATGTCACTCCTCCATGTCGATCCTGCATGTCGCTCCTCCATGTCACTCCTCCATGTCACTGCTTTATGCCGCTCCTCCATGTCTCTACTCCATGTCGATCCTCCATGTCGCTCATCCTTGCTCCTCCATGTCACTCCTCCATGTCGCTCCTCTATGTACCTCCTTCCTGTGACTCCTCAATGTAACTCCTCCATGTTACTACTCCATGTCTTCCATGACACTCCTCCATGTCACTCCTCCATGTCACTCCTCCATGTCAATCCTCCATGTCACTCCTCCATGTCGATCCTCCATGTCGCTCCTCCATGTCGCTCCTCCATGTCACTCCTCCATGTTGATCCTCAATGTCACTCCTCCATGTCACACTTCCATGTCACTGCTCGATGTCGCTCCTCCATGTCGATCCTCCATGTCGCTCCTCCTTGTTACTCCTTCATGTCGCTCCTCCTTGTCACTCCTCCATGTCACTCTTCCATGTCTTCCATGTCACTCCCCCATGTACCTCCTCTATGTAGCTCCTCCTTGTAGTCCCTTCATGTTACTCCTCTATGTCAATCCTCCATATCTCTCACCAATGTCACTCCAGAATGTTGCTCCTCCATGTCACTCCAGAATGTCCCTCCAGAATGTCCCTCCAAAATGTAACTCCACCGTGTCGCTCCTCCATGTCGCTCCTCTTTGTCACTCCTCCATGTCACTGCTGAAGGAACTGGCCTTCTACCTCCGAGAGGTCAAGGCCCAGTTACGTGCTGGTTAATCTTGTGTGACAAAGAGATTTTCCAAACAGACGGGTTAAAGCATAATAATACAATTTATTCCAAACAATCAATGTTGCATAAGTAAAATAAAAGAGTTTACAGAATTCTGGATCCAATCAACATGTCCCTGACAACATACAGTGCATGGGTCAGTTCGTGAAGTCTGAACCCCGAGCTATCCCTGATCCAGCGTTTTTATGGTTTACACAATATCAATAGTCATGAGCTTATGGCACGTGATGTTTTTGCTGCATATCTTCTTCTTTGTTTCTCCTTCTGACTCCTTTCTCTCCTTGACCTTGCAAAAAGAACAGAACGTGCCTCCCTTTCCTCGCAATCACTCCATTCAAAACAAATCCAACAATCAGGTTATTGCAGGTCATTGTAAGCACTTTTGTACATAATAAATCCAACAGACCCTCTTTTGAACTTAACTAAGTTCACCTACAGATAATGTTACATACAGATATATTTATTATAAGCATAGATAATGTTACGTACAGATGTATTAATTATAAGCATCATCACACAACCTCTTCAGGGTCAACATCTTCACTATCCCCCACCATTTCCAGGAGACCCTGTCTCTCCGCTTGGAACATGGCCATCTGATAAGAAGGAGGTGCATCCGGATGCTTTCGTTGCACAGCAGAAATAATCACACGCTCAGTGAGGTGGCGAATACATGGAATACAGCAACAACCGCATAATACTAAGCATGCACACACAGCAAGGATTGAGGAGAATAGAGATACCACCATGGACTTCCATTTCCCAAAGGTACGGTCTAACCAGTCGTTAATGGGGCTGTTGATACCTGAGTCATCGTGCATGGATTCAGACAGCGTCCGGAGCCCCTCTAGCGCCTTAGTTACAGTCCCGTCCGGCGCTGTATTGTTAGGGATGAAAATACAACATGAGTCTTGGAACATTGAGCATACACCGCCTTTCTCTGCCAGCAGCATATCTAATGCCATTCTATTTTGGATCACCATCAGTGACGTAGGAGCCATTTGTTCAGCTAGTCCGGCAATTGCATCACGGGTTAAATTAGTCAAACGGAGAACATTATAGTGGATGTAGTTAATGCGGTCAACATTTTTGTTAGGAGTGATAGGGATCAGAGCACTTATTATAGGTATGTTTTCAAAACCTGCAGCTATTTGGTCAGCTAGTTTATATTCATTAGGGGAGCTACCTCACTACATCATTCTTTATAATCTTGGTTTAGCCTTCCCCCCTTGTAGCCCACTCCTTCCACCCTGCTTCTGAGTGAAAGCATTGTCTATTGTTAAAAAGAGTTACTTGTGATTAGCTAGTTTTAACAGAGTGCAGAGGCGAGGATGATAAGTAATGTATCTAAACTAGTACAGTCTGTGCTTTCCCAGGTTATTCAGATTTATCTGAGTACACAAATTCTACACAAGGGTCATGGTATTTTCTCTCACATTCCCTCCTTTTATCATGAATAACTAAAATGGTAACTGAAAACACGAAAATACATGATGAATTGCATTAAGATAGTTTGTACAGAAGAACGAGGACAAGAGAGGTAAACACAATAGCAAACGCTACTAGCAGTTTGCCGCACTGCATGATGCTTCTAGTTTGTTTTCCTGCGCGCAACTGAAAAACTTTTATCTGGGTGGTCCTATTTTGTACTGGTTTGGGAAAGGAAGTGAAACTTCTCTCTGGTGGATTCTCCCCACCCCTGGTTTCTCTTTTTATCTATTTTTATCTATTTTTGTCTTATTTTAGCATTTATTCTAAGCAACAATTTTTAATACAATGTGATATATAATGTTTTTCAAAAACCACCTAGATGAGTCCACCTAAACAACCATGTTAGCCTGATTTAACTGTAAATACAGGCAAGACCTTGTAACCTTCTTTCCCTTATGTGTATCTCATCACAGTCACAGTTTATACAGTATATGAAAAATAAAAAATTATACGTGACCCTCTTTTCACGTAGCCTGGGCTCCTTGTGGGGCTGCCTCCTCTGCTTCAGGTCCTGTCCTGCTGCTGGAGCACTGTGTTAGGTGCCACCAGTTGAGTCCTTTTCCTGCAAGCTGCACAGCTGTTGCAGTTCTGGCCAGAACCTTGTGTGGGCCTGTCCAACGTGGCTCCGACCACTTCCTCTTTAACACCTTCAACCAAAGGTGTTCCGGGGGTCCGGGGTCAGGTCCTGGAACGTCCTCTGTGACAGGGGTGACAGGTTTGTCACCTGTATAGGAGAGAGCTGACACAAGAGCATTAACCTTCAAATAGTATGGTCTGTAACCGAGGTCAGGAAGGGGAGAGGGGTTTTGGGACGGCCCTGGGAAAGGTCGGCCACACGTAAGCTCAAATGGTGTGAGTCCTGTTGACCGATTGACCGAGGCTCTGATGCCTATCAGTGCAATGGGCAGGGCTTCAGTCCAAGGGAGCCCAGTCGTGCGAACGATTTTTAGCAGTTTTAACTTAATGGTCTGATTAGCACGTTCAACTTTTCCCTGCGATTGTGGGCGGTACACAGTGCCAAATTTGTGTTGTAGTCCCAGAGCCTTTTCAACAGATTGCAGGTCTTTATTTTTGAAATGTGAACCATTATCTGACCTGATCAATTTAGGAAACCCATGTTTCGGAATGTACTCATTCACCAGACATTTAATGACTGATTTTGCGTCCTCTTTTCCCGTAGGGTAGGCCTCAACCCAACGTGAAAATGCGTCCACAATTACTAGGAGGAATCTTTTCCCCCCAGCCCTTACTCCCATATCTGTGAAATCAATAAAGATTTCCTGTCCCGGGGCAGTGGGAGAAGGATGTTTTCCTGCCCTAGGAGTGATGGTAGGTCTGATGTTACATGTACTACATACGTCACACTTAGTCAAGAAGTCAGTTATAGTAGCATGTTTCCGGGGAATCCACCAGTGGCGGAGATCTCGTAACATCTGTTTGTGGCTTTTATGGTCAAGTCCATGAGTCTGAGTCAGTATTGAGGACATCCAACAGGGGGGCATAACTATTTGATCTCCGTTATACCATATACCATAAAACTGTTCTATAGCTCCTTTATCTTCCCAGATGGTTCGTTCTGCTGCTGTGGCAGATTCTTGAGCTTGTATAATGGAGAAATCAGTTATCTCAGAACCGAGATCTGCTGTGGTCATGACCATCATAGTAGGTAAATACCCTGCCGCCTTTTTAGCGGCTGCATCAGCTGCTTCGTTTCCTATACTCTCTAAGTCAGTGCCCTGACTGTGTCCTTTCACTTTGATCACAGCTACCCTCTGTGGTAACTGGATTGCTTCCAACAACTCTTTCATCAACTCCTCATGAGCCATAGGTTTATTCTGACTAGTCTTAAAACCCGCTTGCACTCAGCCAGACATATCTCTGTGAATTGCATTGCACACATACGCAGAGTCTGTGAAAATATTCACTGCCTTCCCTTCCGCTAACCGCAGAGCACAAACTACAGCCGTAAGTTCAGCTGCCTGAGCAGATTGTTTCCCATCAAGAGGACCGTGATCGAGAGTACATGGTTCCTCTTTTGCTGTATTCATAGACACCACAGCATAACCTGCTTTTAACCCTTCGGTGGGATGACGGAAACAGCAACCATCTGTAAATAAGCTAAGGTCAGTTTCCGTTAAAGGGGAGTTTTCTAAGTCCAGCCTTAGTTTTACAAAGGGCAGCGATTTTTCTGCACAGAAGTGCTTCTCGCCATCAGTCATATTGTCAGCCATGTTACAGCCCTCATGTACAAAGGAGATGTGTGGTTTCGAGAGTACTTGTAAGATCTTGGTCTGTCTGAGGGGGGTGAGAGTGAAACAGGAGGATGTGACATATGTTACAGTGCTGTGAGAGGTCAGAATCTGTAGAGGATGGTGCATGACTATATGACCTACTTTGTCTACAATTTTTGCCAGAGCAGCTGCATATCTGACACAGGGGCTGGCTCTCTGTTCTTGTGTGTCTAGCAAAATGCTACAATAGTACAATACGTTCCTATCTCCTCTGTGTTTCTGATATAAGACACCATGGGCTGTACTAAGCTGCTCTGAGACATCCAGATGGAATGGTTGAGAGTAATCTGGGAGAGCGAGTGCTGCGGCCTCTGCCATTTCCTGCTTGAGGTGGATAAACACCTCCTCGGCCTCTGTAGACCATTCTAACTCAGCGGTGAGATTTCTCATTCCAGCCATGGTTACCATTTGTCTGAGTAACTGAGTGTCGCCTGCATAGTTAGGGATGTATTGTCTTGAATACCCAGTCAGCCCTAAGAATGATAACATCTCTTTTACTGTCTGTGGTTTCGGATGGTGGAGTATTGAGTCACGATGAGCTGGAGACATGGCGGTGCCCTTTGCTGACACCATTCTACCTAGGAACGAAACTTGTGCGCGGCAACACTGAAGTTTTTCCTTTGAGACTTTGTAACCGTAGTTATGTAACCTCAATAACAATGCATGAGTTAGTGACAGGCATACCTCAGCCGAGGGTGCGGCCACTAACAAGTCATCTACATATTGTACAATACAACACCCCTCAGGGAGTTCAAGGCCGGCTAAGTGAGTTCTCAAGGTTTCGTTAAAAATAGAGGGGGAGAGTATAAACCCCTGTGGTAACACATTATATGTCAGCCTTTGGCCTTCATATGTAAATGAGAAAATGTCCTGTAAATGATCTGCTAAGGGCAGGCAAAAGAAGGCGTTAGCCAAATCTATACATGTGAAAGATGTATGGGCTGGGGTGAGCATTGAGAGAGCAGAGTGGGGGTTCGGTACTGGTGTAACAGGAGTCAAAACCAGCTCATTGATGGCTCTTAAATCATGAGCCATTCTGTATGAGCCGGAGGGTTTGATTACTGGCAAAATGGGAGTGTTCCACTGAGAGTAAGATTTTCTTAGTACTCCCGCCTTTATCAGTCCTTCAATCGTAGGGGAGATACCCTGGGCTGCTTCCACTTTATGCTTATACTGAGGTCTCCAGATAGGGCAGTAAGTATTCATCTCGAAAGTTACCGGTTCCATGCTGCACCTGCCAACATCAAAGGGGCCCGTAGACCACAGTGAGGACGGGAGAGTTGCCAACATGGAAGTGGCTCCTTCACCATCTAACATCTCCCTACCGTGGTGGCGTGTTAGTAACTCATGTTTGCAAATACCTGACACTGCATTGTAAAAGGAGAGTCTATATATGTTAGAGGATGGTGAGATTGAAACCCCCAAAAGGGAAGTGGGAACCCAGTCTGTCAGAGCGACTGCTGCTTTAACCATGGGGCCTAAGTCTTTAGCCTGATGTTTTGGAGCTATGGCTAGGGACACATGGGGAACAGCTTCTTCTGACATGCGATACCATTGTTCTTGTGCTGGGGTTAGTTTTACTGCGGCTGCTACTCCTGCTGGTGCTATATAAACATCTCTTACTCCTATCCCCCAGGTTGTATCTAACAGATTTTGTTGGAACTCATCTTGATACGTAAGATCATTATTTCTGTCATAATTCAGAGTGCAGTGGGGAGGATCGGGAACAGGGAGGTAAGGGTGTAGAGCCCTAATCCATGGTTGCCACATGTTGTAAAAGTCAATCAGAGGGTTTCTGTCGGCTAGCAGGGTCCAATATATGTCTGCACAGGGTGGTGGGGCATCAGGTGAGGTATCAGGACTCAACATGCACATGCGATCAGCACTGGAGGGCGAGGAGCACACCATTTCTTCTCCTCCGGGGAAACTCACTATCACAGCTTCTGGTGAACAATGTACAGAAGCCCCCAGTGCTGCCAAAACATCTCTTCCCAGGAGATCACGTGGACAATCAGGTGCATACAAAAAGGGGTGCTCCATCACCTGTCTCCCAAGCCGGACAGGAAGGGGAACAGTAAAAGGCAGTCTTTGTTCAGTGCCGGAAAATCCCAAAACGGAAACATAGTGAGAGGAAAGGGAACACATAGGTTCAGCTAAGGTGGAGTAACGTGCTCCCGTATCCACCATGAACCATCTTCGCTTTCCGTTCACTGTCAACTGGAGACAGGGCTCTGCCAGCCCCTGCCCCTCCATCTCCGTCGGGCACCCCTATGGGAACATTCCTGGTGTATATGGACCAGGTGGAGGTCCCTGCGCAGAGTACCCGCTGTATGCCTGCATTGGAGCTAGCTGTTGGTTTGGTGGAGTCTGTATTGTTGGCTGATATGACTGCTGTGGAGGCCCTCTCATCTGCTGTTGTTGTTTCTGAGGACAGTCACGTGCCCAGTGATCCGGGCTTCCGCAGATGTAACAACTGCCTCCTCTTGGTTGGGCATACCCCCTCCCCCTGCCTCCTCCTCCTCTCCCTCTGCCTCTATTCCGGCCTTCATGATAAGGGGGCTGCTGATATGGGGCAGCTTGGTAAGGAACATGATACTGGGGTTGATATATAGCCTGTGGCGGGCCCTGCAGTGGATAAGGATTCTGTGGCGGGGCTGGAGCTGGTGTTACAATTTGAGCCATCTGGGTATCTTTCTCTTTCCCTCCCTTTTTCTTATCTGTTGCACGAGTCCGTGCATCTGCCAACTGTAATTTAGTCAACTGAGCTACCATCTCTTTTAATGACTCATTTTCCTCTTCCTCCTCCTTGGTTTCTGCATCCTGATGATGGCAGAAATGTGTTTCCCATCTTGATGATTTTGCCCCTGCCATATCTGGATTCTCTTGCATCTTTCTCTTAACTCCTTCCGGAGCATGTTTTAACAGAGCTATTCTGAACAGAGGCTGCTGTGATTCTTTATCTGGGTTCACCCCCGTAGCCCCCGCCCACTCTGTCTTTGCTCTTTCTATGAACGTGCGTCCGCTCTCCCCGTTCTTAATCTTAAACACCAAGCTGTGGAGCTTACCCGCTGGTATGGGATACTTTTGTCTAATAGCATTACCGAAGGAGGTAGCGTAGGGGTTAAGGGGGCTCCTATCTAACACCTGGACTGTTCCGGCCGCTGCTTCTAATTCTTTCAGTGCCCAGGCCGAAACCGAGAAACCCAAAATAGCCCTGAGATCGCCCATAGCTAAAGTCTTCCCTCGGGTCTTGTTATACAGGCTCGTGAGCCACACTCCGCCTCCCTCTTGAATTCCTGGGAGGAGCTCACTCAGTGCTTGAATGTCACCTAAGGTGAACGGCTGATACTCGTCTCTACCGTTGCTTTTGGCCACAATGGGAAACATGCCAACACACTGACTCCTCTGTTTGTCACCTTTGTCTTCGTACTTTCCATAAACTTTATGTGACCTCGTTTTGGGGGGTGTATATGGTCTCGCCTCTTCGTCCCCACCCTCCCGTCTCCTATGTATCCCTCCTTTGGAGTGCGTTCTCATGGTTCCCTCTATAGTGATAGGAATGTTTTCGTCTTCATCACCCTCCTCTACTGCTCTACTAGCCTCGTCATCAGCGTCCTCATCTACCTCTCCACTAGTGTGGACATCATGATACTCTGCACGGGATCTCTCTGTGTCTCTCTCAGTTCTCTGCATCCAATCACTTATGTCTGGACTCTCTGTGTGGGGTTTAGGGGTAGATTGAGCTCTCCCTCTTACGCCTCCATTACGCAAGTCTGGTGGTAACATGGCTTGTCCTAACCTGTACTGTTCAGCCTGATCTCTCAGTTCTTCCCTTAGCCTGTCTATTTCTCTGGCTACATCAGACATACTACCTGCCTCTGAGGCTGAACCTGCTCCTCGTTCTTTTTCTATTTCCTCTTCTAGTTCCAAAGTACCACCTAACACTTGAAACAATGGTGCCATAACTTCGTTTGTATAATCACTGTCCTGTGGGGTTGGTACCGGACTAGGGGTAGGAGGAGGATAAGGAGGGGGGTTGGGATGTGGGCCAGGTGGGTACTGCTGATGGAGGGACATGTAATGCGGCGGCTGGCTAGTATGTGGGTTTGGTGGTGGGGGTGCGCTAGGACTGGGTGAGGGTTTCACTAGTGGTTTTGCTTCAGCGGTTTCTGCGTGGGTGGCTTTCGTCTGGCTGCCTAAGGCTGATAGTGCAGCCATCTTTATCACATTATATTTTACCAATTTACTTGCCAACTCGTCTTCTTTCTTCCTCAATTTCCTCCTTACAAACATATGTCCCTTTTCTTTGTCTTGTCTTGCTTGCAGCAGCTTTCTATGAACCACCTGTATTAATGCTCTCATCACTGGCATGAATTTGGCTTCACTTCCCGTGGCTGGAAAATGCCCTTCCTTCACTGTCATGTCATACCACTCATCTAGGTCTTGAGTCTCTTTATTTCTAGTCTTGGGATCAAATGTACAGATTACATTGGTCTTGACTTTAGCCCATTGCTGTCCAAATGATAAACGGGGAGGCCCACAGCCACCCCGTTCCTCACAGTCTTTGTCAAATTCTCCGTCCATTCTGTCCAGTACTATTTCACACAGGTTTATTCAGTTTATGACAGTAACTAGATTCAGAGTAAATGGGTCGCTATGCCCCTCGCTGTGATCCTACCAACATAAACTTCTACTGGACACTTTGATGTTCCAGCGATGTTGGCCCAGTATCAACAGTAAGTTTTAATTTTCCTCTGAATACTAGTTATTAATGTACACTCATACAGGCGCTCCAAGTGCTATTTTTACTAAACTACTAAAAGGCAGCTTCCCTCCTTCTAGTTTTACACGCCACTAAAAGGGCAGCTTCCTCCTTCCAGTTTTTACTAAAAGGCAGCTTTCCTCCTTTTAGTTTTACACGCTACTAAAAGGGCAGCTTACTCCTTTCAGTTTTCTATTTTTACTAAACTACTAAAAGGCAGCTTCCCTCCTTCTAGTTTTACACGCCACTAAAAGGGCAGCTTCCTCCTTCCATGTTTTTACTAAAAGGCAGCTTTCCTCCTTTTAGTTTTACACGCTACTAAAAGGGCAGCTTACTCCTTTCAGTTTTCAATAGAAAGTCTTTACTTCTGCAACATTTATCACTACAAAGGAGATTCAGCACAACAAGAGAGATAATTTAGAGTAAGCCAATATGCAGAGTTCGATACAACAGGTTCTGCTTACCTTAAGATTTCAGGGCCCTTTCTCTCTCTCGCCGGTCTGTCCGTCCTTTGGACACGCTTCTCAATGCCGAAGATCACGTCGGGGTCACCAATTGAAGGAACTGGCCTTCTACCTCCGAGAGGTCAAGGCCCAGTTACGTGCTGGTTAATCTTGTGTGACAAAGAGATTTTCCAAACAGACGGGTTAAAGCATAATAATACAATTTATTCCGAACAATCAATGTTGCATAAGTAAAATAAAAGAGTTTACAGAATTCTGGATCCAATCAACATGTCCCTGACAACATACAGTGCATGGGTCAGTTCGTGAAGTCTGAACCCCGAGCTATCCCTGATCCAGCCTATTCATGGTTTACACAATATTAATATTCATGAGCTTATGGCACGTGATGTTTCTGCTGCAAGTCTTCTTCGTTATCTCCTTCTGACTCCTTCCTCTTCTTGACCTTGCAAAAGAAAAACAACACCTGCCTCCTCTCTTTCCTCACAATCCACTCTATTCATAACAAATCCAACAGTCAGGTTATTGTAGATCATTGTAAGCACTTTTGTACATAATAAATCCAACACTATTCCATGTAGATCCTCTATATCTCTCGTCCCTGCTCCTCCATATAACTCCTCCATGTATCTCCTCCATGTCACCCCAGAATGCCGCTCCTCCATGTCACTCCAGAATATCTCTCCAGAATTTAACTCCAGAACATCACTCCTCCATGTCCCTCCTCCATGTCAATCCTCTATGTTGATCCTCCATGTCGCCCCTCCATGTCACTCCTCCCTGTCCTCCATGTCAGTCCTGCATGTAACTCCGTCATGTCGATCCTCCATGTCGCTTCTCCATGTCACTCCTCCATGTCGCTGCTCCATGTCGATCCTCCATGTCGATCCTCCATGTCACTCCTCCATGTCTTCCATGTCGACACATGTCGATCCTCCATGTGGCTCCACCTTGGTCCTCCATATCACTTCACCATGTTGCTACTCCATGTCACTCCAGAATGTCGCTCCTCCATGTCACTCCAGAATATCACTCCAGATTAAACTCCAGAATGTCACTCCTCCATGTCACTGCTTGATGTCGCTCCTCCATGTCGATCCTCCATGTCACTCCTCCTTGTTACTCCTCCACATCAATCCTCCATTTCGATCCTCCATGTCGATCTTCCATATCGCTCCTCCATGTCACTCCAGAATGTCGCTCCTCCATGTCATTCCAGAATGTCGCTCCACCATGTTCCTCCAGAATTTACCTCCTCCTTGTTACTCCTCCACATCGATCCTCCATGTCACTCCTCCATGTCTTCCATGTCGATACATGTTGATCCTCCATGTCGCTCCTCCTTGCTAATCCATATCGCTCCTCCATGTCACTCCAGAATGTCGCTCCTCCATGTCAATCCAGATTTAACTCCAGAATGTCACTCCTCCATGTCGATCCTCCATGTCGATCTTCCATGTCTCTCTTCCATGTCACTCCTCCATCTCTACCATGTCACTCCTCCATGTCACTTCTCCATGTCGATCAACCTTGATACTCCTCCATGTCGATCCTCTATCTCGCTCCTCCATGTCGCTTCTCCCTGTCGATCCTCCATGTCACTCCTCCAAGTTGCTACTCCATGTCTCTCCTCCATGTCGATCCACCATGTCGCTCATCCTTGCTCATCCTTGCTCCTCCATGTCACTCCTCCATGTCACTCCAGAATGTCACTCCAGAATGTCAACCCAGAATGTCGCTCCTCCATGTCCCTCCTTCCTGTGACTCCTCCATGTAACTCTTCCATGTAACTCCTCCATGTCACTCCTCCATGTCTTCCATGACAATCCTCCATGTCACTCCTCCATGTCACTCCTGCATGTCGATCCCACATGTCACTCCTCCATGTCGCTCGTCCATGTCAATCCTCTATGTCTATCCTCCATGTCGTTCCTCTATGTTACTCCTCCATGTCACTCCTTCATATCACTGCTCTATTTCGATCCTCCATGTCACTCCTTCATGACAGTCCTCAATGTCGATCTTCCATGTCGCTCCGCTTTGCTCCTCCATGGCACTCCTCCATGTTGCTTCTCAATGTCAGTCCAGAGTGATGCTCCTCCATGTCATTCTAGAATGTCACTCAGGAATGTCACTCCTCCCTCTAACTCCGCCATGTCGCTCCTCCATGTCACTCCTCCATGTCACTCCTCCATGTCGCTCCTCCTTGTCACTCCAAAATGTCCCTCCTCCATGTCCCTCCTCCATGTCACTCCTCCATGCCACTCCTTCATATCACGGCTCCATGTCGCTCCTCCATGTCAGTCCTCCATGTCGATCCTCCATGTCACTACTCCATGTCGATCCTGCATGTCACTCCTCAATGTCACTCCTCCATGTCGATGCTCCATGTCACTCCTCCATGTTGCTCCTCCATGTAGATCCTAGATGTCGCTCCTCCATGTCGCTTCTCCATGTCGATCCTCCATGTCACTCCTCCAAGTTGCTCCTCCATGTCACTCCAGAATGTCACTCCAACATGTCACTCCAGAATGTCACTCCAGAATGTCAACCCAGAATGTAGCTCCTCCAAGTCCCTCCTTCATGTCACTCCTCCAAGTTGCTACTCCATGTCTCTCCTCCATGTCGCTCATCCTTGCTCATCCTTGGTCGTCCATGTCACTCCTCCATGTCAACCCAGAATGTCAACCCAGAATGTCACTCCTGCATGTCCCTCCTTCCTGTGACTCCTCCAAGTAATTCCTCCATGTCACTCCTCCTTGTCTTCCATGTCACTGCTCCATGTCACTCCTTCATATCACTGTTCCATGTCGATCCTCCATGCTCCTACATGGCACTCCTCCATGTTGCTCCTCCATGTCACTCCAGAATGTTACTCCTCCATGTCATTCCAGAATGTCACTCAAGAATGTCACTCCAGTATGTCACTCCATTTTGTGCCTCCATGTCACTCCTCCATCTCGATCCTTCATGTTGATCCTTCATGTCACTCCTCCATGTCGATCCTCCATGTCAATCCTCTATGTCGATCATACATGTCGCTCCTCCATGTCACTCATCCATGTCTTCCTTGTCACTCCTCCATGTCAATCTTCCATGTCACTCCTCCATGTCACTCCGACATGTAACTGCTCAATGTAACTGCTCAATCTCCATGTCGCTTCTCTATGTCACTCCAGAATGTCGCTCCTCCATGTCCCTCCTTCCTGTGACTCCTCAATGTAACTCCTCCATGTCACTACTCCATGTCTTCCATGACACTCCACCATGTCACTCCTGTATGTCGATCCTACATGTCACTCCTCCATGTCAATCCTCCATGTCGATCCTGCATATCACTCCTCAATGTCGCTCGTCCATGTCAATCCTCCATGTCAATCGTCCATGTCGTTCCTCTATGTTACTCCTCCATGTCACTACTTCATATCACTGCTCTATTTCGATCCTCCATGTCACTCCTCCAAGTCACTCCTCCATGTCACTGCTTCATGTCACTCCTCCAAGTTTCTTCTGCATTTCGCTCCTCCAGGTCACTCGTCCATGTCGATCCCCCATGTCACTCATCCCTCTCACTACGCCATGTTTCTCCTCCATGTCACTCCTCCATGTCACGCCGACATGTCACTCCAGAATGTCGCTCCTCCATGTCACTCCAGAATGTCACTCCAGAATGTTGCTCCTCCTTGTCCCTCCTTCCTGTGTCTTCCATGACACTCCTCCTGTCACTCCATGCCACTTCTGCATGTCGATCCTACATGTCAATCCTCCATGTTGTTCCTCCATGTCAAACCTCCATGTCTATCCTCCATGTCGCTCCTCCATGTCACTCCTCCATGCCACTCCTTCATATCACTGCTCCATGTCGATCCTCCATGTCGATCCTCCATGTCACTGCTCCATGTCACTCCTCCATGTCGATCGTCCATGTCGTTCATCCTTACTCCTCCATGTTACTCTTCCATGTCGCTCCTCCATGTCACTCCTGCATGTCGATCCTACATGTCACTCCTCCATGTTGTTCCTCCATGTCAATCTTCCATGTCTATCCTCCATGTCGCTCCTCCATGTCACTCCTCCATGCCACATATCACTGCTCCATGTCACTCCTCCATGTCAGTCCTCCATGTCACTCCTCCATGTCACTACTCCAGGTCGATCCTGCATGTCACTCCTCAATGTCACTCCTCCATGTCGCTCCTCCATGTCACTCCTCCATGTTGTTCCTCCATGTCGATCTTCCATGTCACTCCTCCAAGTTGCTCCTCCATGTCACTCCTCCATGTCACTCCAGAATGTCACTCAAACATGTCACTCCAGAATGTCAATCCAGAATGTCAACCCAGAATGTAGCTCCTCCATGTCACTCCTTCATGTCACTTCTCTAAGTTGCTACTCCATGTCTCTCCTCCATGTCTCTCCTCCATGTCGATCCACCATGTCGCTCATCCTTACTCATCCTTGGTCCTCCATGTCACTCCTCCATGTCAATCCAGAATGTCACTCCAGAATGTCGCTCCTCCATGTTCCTCCTTCCTGTGACTCCTCCAAGTAATTCCTCCATGTTACTCCTCCGTGTCTTCCATGACACTCCTCCATGTCACTCCTCCATGTCACTCCTGCATGTCGATCCTACATGACACTCCTCCATGTCGCTCTTCCATGTTACTGCTCCATGTCACTCCTTCATATCACTGCTCCATGTCGATCCTCAATGCTCCTCCACGGCACTCCTCCATGTTGCTCCTCCATGTCACTCCAGAATGTCGCTCCTCCATGTCATTCCAGAATGTCACTCAAGAATGTCACTCCAGTATGTCACTCCTCCTTGTCCCTCCATGTCACTCCTCCATCTCGATCCTCCATGTTGATCCTTCATGTCACTCCTCCATGTCGATCCTCCATGTCAATCCTCTATGTCGATCATACATGTCGCTCCTCCATGTCACTCATCCATGTCTTCCTTGTCACTCCTCTAAGTCGATCTTCCATATCACTCCTCCATGTCACTCCGACATGTCACTGCTCAATGTCACTCCTCCATGTCGCACCTCTATGTCACTCCAGAATGTCGCTCTTCCATGTCACTTCAGAATGTCAACCCAGAATGTTGCTCCTCCATGTCCCTCCTTCCTGTGACTCCTCAATGTCACTCCTCCATGTCACTACTCCATGTCTTCCATGACACTCCTACATGTCACTCCTGCATGTCGATCCTAAATGTCACTCCTCCATGTCGCTCCTCCATGTCAATCCCCATGTCGATCCTGCATATCACTCCTCAATGTCACTCCTCCATGTCGATGCTCCATGTCGCTTCTCCATGTCGATCCTCCATGTCGATCCTCCACGTTGCTCCTCCATGTCGATGCTCCATGTCACTCATCCATTTTACTCCTCCATGTTGCTACTCCATGTAGATCCTAGATGTCGCTCCTCCATGTCACTTCTCCATGTCTATCCTCCATGTAGATCCTAGATGTTGCTCCTCCATGTCGCTTCTCCATGTCGATCCTCCATGTCACTCCTCCAACTTGCTACTTCATGTCACTCCTCCATGTCGATCCACCATGTACCTCATCCTTGCTCCTCCATGTCACTCCAGAATGTTGCTCCTCTATGTCCCTCCTTCCTGTGACTCCTCAATGCAACTCCTCCATGTCACTACTCCATGTCTTCCATGACACTCCTCCATGTCACTCCTCCATGTCACTCCTGCATGTCGATCCTACATGTCACTCCTCCATGTCGCTCCTCCATGTCACTCCTCCATGTCACTCCTCCATGTCACTTCTTCTTGTCACTCCTCAATGTCACTCCTCCATGTCACTCCTCCATGTCGATTCTCCATGTCACTCCTCCAAGTTAATACTCCATGTCCCTCCTCCATGTCGATCCACCATGTCCCTCATCCTTGCTCCTCCATGTCACTCCTCCATGTCACTCCAGAATGTCGCTCCTCTATGTACCTCCTTCCTGTGACTCCTCAATGTAACTCCTCCATGTCACTACTCCATGTCTTCCATGACACTCCTCCATGTCACTCCTGCATGTCGATCCTACATGTCACTCCAGAATGTCGCTCCTCTATGTACCTCCTTCCTGTGACTCCTCAATGTAACTCCTCCATGTCACTACTCCATGTCTTTCATGACACTCCTCCATGTCACTCCTACATGTCTCTTCTTCTTGTCACTCCTCAATGTCGCTCCTCCATGTCACTCCTCCATGTCACTCCTCCATGTCGCTACTCCATATCAATCCTCCATGTCGCTCCTCCATGTCGATCATCCATGTCATTCCTACATGTCGATCATCCATGTCACTCCTCCTTGTCGCTCCTCCATGTCACTCCTCCATTTCGCTCCTCCATGTTGCTCCTCCATGTTGATCCTCCATGTCACTCCTCCATTTCGCTCCTCCATGTCGCTCCTCCATGTTGATCCTCCATGTCACTCCTTCATGTTTATCCTGCAAGTCACTGCTCCATGTCACTCCTCCATGTCGATCCTGCATGTCGCTCCTCCATGTCACTCCTCCATGTCACTGCTTTATGCCGCTCCTCCATGTCTCTACTCCATGTCGATCCTCCATGTCGCTCATCCTTGCTCCTCCATGTCACTCCTCCATGTCGCTCCTCCTCGTCACTCCAAAATGTCCCTCCTCCATGTCCCTCCTCCAAGTCTCTCCTCCATGTCACTCCTTAATGTCAACATTGAGGAGTGCCTCAATGTCACTCATCCATGTCGATCCTCCATGTCACTCCTACAAGTTGCTACTCCATGTCACACCTCCATGTCGACCCACCATGTCGCTCATCCTTGTTCCTCCATGTCACTCCTCCATATCACTCCAGAATGTCACTCCTCCATGTCACTCCGGAATGTAACTCCTACATGTCACTCCAGAATGTCACTCCAGAATGTAGCTCCTCCATGTCCCTCCTCCATGTCGCTCCTCCATGTCGATCCTCCATGTCACTCCTCCAACTTGCTACTCCATGTCACTCCTCCATATCAATCCTCCATGTCACTCCTCCATGTCGATCCACCATGTCGCACATCCTTGTGCCTCCATGTCACTCCTCCATGTCACTCAAGAATTTCGATCTTCCATGTCACTCCAGAATGTCAACCCAGAATGTTGCTCCTCCATCTCCCTCCTTCCTGTGACTTCTCCAAGTAATTCCTCCATGTCACTGCTCCATGTCTTCCATGACACTCCTCCATGTCACTCCTCCATGTCAATCCTGCATGTCGATCCTACATGTTACTCCTCCATGTCGCTCTTCCATGTCAATCCAGAATTTCGCTCCTCCATGTCACTCCAGAATGTCGCTCCTCCACATCACTCCTCTATGTCACTCCTCCATGTCACTCCTCCTTCATGTCACTCCTCC
>CAKALS010000058.1:0-39687 GCA_916701275.1 Sebastes miniatus
GTTCCTCTATGTCACTCCTCCATGACACTCCTTCATATCCCTGCTCTATGTCGATCCTCCATGTCACTCCTCCATGACAGTCCTCAATGTCGATCTTCCATATCAATCCTCCATGTCTCTCCTCCATGTCGATCCACCATGTCGCTCATCCTTGCTCCTCCCTGTCACTCCTCAATGTCACTTCTCCATATCACACCTCCATATCAATCCTCGATGTCACTCCTCCATGTCACTCCATCATATCACTGCTCCATATCGATCCTCCATGCTCCTCCATGTCACTCCAGAATGTCGCTCCTCCATGTCATTCCAGAATGTCACTCCAGTATGTCACTCCTCCTTGTCCCTCCTCCATCTTTCTCCTCCATGTCGATCCTCTGTGTCGATCCTCTATGTCGATCATACATGTCGCTCCTCCATGTCACTCATCCATGTCTTCCTTGTAACTTCTCCATATATATCTTTCATGTCACTCCTCCATGTCACGCCGACATGTCACTGCTCAATGTCACTCCTCCATGTGTCTCCTCTATGACACTCCAGAATGTCGCTCCTCCATGTCACTCCAGAATGTCACTCCAGAATGTCAACCCAGAATATTGCTCCTCCATGTCCCTCCTTCCTGTGACTCCCCAATGTAACTCCTCCATGTCACGACTCCATGTCTTCCATGACACTCCTCCATTTCACCCTTCCATGTCAATCCTGCAAGTCGATCCTACATGTCACTCTTCCATGTCGCTCCTCCATGTCACTCCAGAATTTCAACCCAGAATGTCGCTACTCCATGTCCCTCCTTCCTGTGACTCCTCCATGTAACTCCTCCATGTCACTCCTCCATGTATTCCAAGACAATCCTCCATGTCACTCATCCATGTCACTCCTACATGTCGATCCTACATGTCACTCCTCCATGTCAATTCTCCATATCAATCCTCCATGTCGCTCCTCCATGTCGATCATCCATTTCAATCCTCCATGTCGCTCCTCCATGTCGATCATCCATGTCACTCCTCCTTGTCGCTCCTCCGTGTCACTCCTCCATGTCGCTCCTCCTTGCTCCTCCATGTCACTCCTCAATGTCGATCCTGCATGTCGTTCCTCCATGTCACTCCTCCATGTCACTGCTTAATGCCGCTCCTCCATGTCTCTACTTCATTTCGATCCTCCATGTCGCTCATCCTTGCTCCTCCATGTCACTCCTCCATTTCGCTCCTCCTTGTCACTCCAAAATGTCCCTCCTCAATGTCGCTACTCCATGTCGATCCTCCATGTCACTCCTCCATGTCACTCCTCCATGTTGCTACTCCATGTCTCTCCTCCATGTAGATCTACCATGTCGCACATCCTTGCTCATCCTTGCTCCTCCATGTCACTCCTCCATGTCAATCCAGAATGTCACTCCAGAATGTCAACCCAGAATGTCGCTCCTTCCTGTGACTCCTCCGTGTAACTCCTCCATGTAACTCCTCCATGTCACTCCTCCATGTCTTCCATGACAATCCTCCATGTCACTCTTCAATGTCACTCCTGCATGTCTCTCCTCCATGTCACTCCTCCATGTCACTACTTAATGCCGCTCCTCAATGTCTCTACTCCATTTCGATCCTCCATGTCGTTCAACCTTGCTCCTCCTTGTCACTCCTCCATGTCGTTCCTCCAATTAGGTCCTTCATGTTGCTCCTCGATGTCACTCCAGAATTTACCTCCAGAATGTCTCTCCAGAATGTCACTCCTCCCTGTCACTACTCCATGTCGCTCCTACTAGTCAGTCCTCCATGTAAATAGTCAATGTCAATCATCCATGTCACTCCTCCGTGTCGCTCCTCCATGTCACTCCTCAAAGTCGATCCTCCGTGTTTCTCCTCTGTGCTCCTCAATATCACTCATCCATGTCGCTCCTCCATGTCACTCCAGAATGTCACTACTCCATGTCTCTACTCAATGTATCTCCTCCATGTCACTGCTCCATGTCGATCCTGCATGTCACTCCTCCATGTCACTTCTCACTTTCTTCCACGTCACACTTCCATGTCACTCCTCCATGTCACTCCGTGTCGATCCTCCATGTCGATCCTCCATGTCTCTCCTCCATGTCACTCCTCTATGTCTACCATGCCACTCCTCCATGTCACTCCTCCATGTTGATCTTTCATGTCAGTCCTCCATGTCTCTTCTCAATGTCGCTCCTCCATGTCGATCCTCCATACCACTCCTCCCTGTCTTCAATGTCACTGTCACTCCTCCATGTCAATCCTCCATGTTACTCCTCCATGTCACTCCTCCATGTTGATCTTCCATGTCAGTCCTCCATGTCGCTCCTACATGTCACTCCTCCCTGTCTTCAATGTCACTCCTTACTGTCACTTCTCTATTTCGATCCTCTGTGTCATTCCTCCATGTCAATCCTCCATGTCACTCCTCCATTTAGATCCTCCAAGTTACTCCTCCATGTCCCTCCTCCATGTCACTCCAGAATTTCACTCCTCCATGTCCCTCCTCTATGTCACTCCTCCATGTCAATCCTCTATTTTGCTCCTCCATGTCGCTCCTCCATGTCACTCCTCCCTTTCTTCCACGTCACACCTCTATGTAACTCCTCCATGTCAATCCTCCATGTCACTCCTCCATGTCATTCCGCCATGTCAATCCTCCATGTCGATTCTCCATGTTGTTCCTCCATGTCACTCCTCCATGTCTTCCATGTCACTCCTCATTGTCGCTCCTCCATGTCACTACTCCATGTTGATCCTCCATGTCGCTCCTCCTTGCTCCTCCATATATCTCCTCCATGTCACTCCAGAATGTCGCTCATACATGTCACTCCGGAATGTCACTCCAAAATTTAACACCAGAATGTCACTCCTCCATGTCCCTCCTCCATGTCATTCAATAATGTCACTCCTCCATGTCCTTTCTCCATGTCAATACTCAATGTCAGCCATCCATGTTGATCCTCCATGTCAGTCCTCCATGTCGCTCCTCAATGTTGCTCCTCCACGTCGCTCCTCCATGTCGATCCTCCATGTTGCTCCTCCATGACGCTCCTCTTGTCACTCATCCATGTTACTTTTCCATGATGATCCTCCATCTCGATCTTCCATGTCTCTACTCCATGTAACTCCTCCATTTCTACCATGTCACTGCTCCATATTGTTCCATCATGTCGATGCTCCATGTGACTACTCCATTTCTATCGTCCATGTCGCTCCTCCTTGATCATCCATATAACTCCTCCCTGTTGCTCCTCCATGTCATTCCAGAATGACGTTTCTACATGTCACTCCAGAATATTCCTCTAGAATGTAACTCCAGAACATCACTCCACCATGTCCCTCTTCCTCCATGTCGATCCGCTATTTAACACCTCCATGTCGCTCCTCCATGTCACTCCTCCCTGTCTTCCATGTCACTCCTCCATGTCACTCCTCCTTGCTCTACCATATCACTCCACCATGTCCCTCTTCCTCCATGTCGATCCGCTATTTAACACCTCCATGTCGCTCCTCTATGTCACTCCAGAATGTCCCTCCAGATTGTCCCTCCAAAATGTTACTCCTCCATGTCACTCCTCCATGTCGCTCCTCTTTGTAAATCCTCCATGTCACTGCTCAATGTCGATCCTCCATGTCACTCCTCCATTTCTTCCATGTTGACACATCTCGATCCTCCATATTGCTCCTCCTCGCTCATCCATATCACTCCACCATGTCACTCCTCCATGTCACTTAAAAATGTGACTTCAAAATGTCAATCCAGATTTTACTCCAGAATGTCACTCCTCCATGTCGATCTTCCATATCACTCCTCCATTTCACTCCTCCCTCTCTACCATTTCACTCATCCATGTTGATCCTCCATGTCGATCTTCCATGTCTCTCCTCCATGTCACTCCTCCATCTCTACCATGTCACTCCTCCATGTCACTCCTCCATGTCATTCCATCTTGTTGCTCCTCCATGTCTATCATCTATGTAGCTACTAATGTCAATCCTCCATGTCTCTCCTCCATGTCACTCCTCCATATCACTCCTCCATGTCACTCCTACATGTCGATCTTCCATGTCGATCCTCCATGTCACTCCAGAATGTTACTCCTACGTGTCACTACAGAATATTGCTCCTCCATGTTCCTCCAGAATGTCATTCCTCCATGTCAGTCCTCCAAAGTCACTCCGTGATGTTGCTCCTCATGTAGCTCCTCCATGTAACTCTTCTATGATTCTCCTCCTAGTCACTCCTCCATGTTTATCCTCCATGTTGCTCCTCCTTGCTCCTCTATATCACTCCTCCATGTCGTTCTTCCATGTCACTCCAGAATGTTGCTCCTCCATGACACTCCGGAATGTCACTCCAGAATTTAACTCCAGAATGTTACTCCTCCATGTCCCTCCTCCATGTCGCTCCTCCATGTCACTCCAGAATGTCCCTCCAGATTGTCACTCCAGAATGTCACTCCTCCATGTCCCTCCTCCATGTCACTCCTCCATGTCGATCCTACATGTCGATCCTCTTTTTCGCTCCTCCGTGTCGCTCCTCCATGTCACTACTCCCTTTCTTCCACGTCACTCCTCTATGTAACTCCTCCATGTCAATACTACATGTCACTCCTCCATGTCACTCCTCCATGTCGCTCCTCCATCTCTACAATGTAACTCCTCCATGTCGATCCTCCATGTCGATCTTCCATGTCTCTCCTCCATGTCACTCCTCCATCTCTACCATGTCACTCTATGTCACTCCTTCATGTCGATCCACCTTGTCAATACTCCATGTCGATCCTCCATGTCGCTCCTCCATGTCACTCCTCCTTGTCACTGCTCCATGTCGATCCTCCATGTCGATCCTTGATGTTGCTCCTCCATTTCACTGCTCCATGTCTTCCATGTCACTCCCCTATGTACCTCCTCCATGTCTCTCCTCTATGTCACTCCTCCATGTCACTCCTCCTTATTGATCCTCCATATCGCTCCTCCATGTCGATCCTCCAGGTCACTCCCCTATTTAGATCCTACATGTTACTCCGTCATGTCGATCCTCCATGTCGATCCTCCATGTCGATCCTCTATTTCGCTCCTCCATGTCACTCCTCCATGTCACTCCTCCCTTTCTTCTACGTCACTCCTCTATGTAACTCCTCCATGTCAATACTACATGTCACTCCTACTTGTCACTCCTCCATGTTGCTCCTCCATGTCACTCCTCCATGTTGATCCTCTATGTCAATCCTCCATATCTCTCATCAATATCACTCCAAAATGTCACTCCAGAATGTCGCTCCTCCATGTTACTCCAGAATGTCCCTCTAAGATGGCCCTCCAAAATTTAACTCCTCCATGTCACTCCTAAATGTCTTCTATGTCGACACATCTTGATCTTCCATGTCGCTCCTCCTTGCTCATCCATATCAATCCACCATGTCACTCCTCCATGTCACTACAAAATGTCAATCCAGATTTAACTCCAGAATGTCACTCCTCCATGTCAACCCTCAATGTCGAACTTCTATGTCACTCCTCCATGTTGATCCTCTATGTCAATCCTCCATATCTCTCATCAATGTCATTCCAAAATGTCACTCCAGAATGTCGCTCCTCCATGTCACTCCAGAATGTCCCTCCAGAATGTCCCTCCCAAATGTAACTCCTCCATATCTTTCATGTCGACACATCTCGATCCTCCATGTCGCTCCTCCTTGCTCATACATATCACTCCACCATGTCACTCCTCCATGTCACTCCAAAATGTCACTCCTCCATGTCGCTCCTCCATGTCACTCCTCCATGTTGATCCTCTATGTCAATCCTCCATATCTCTCATCAATGTCATTCCAAAATGTCACTCCAGAATGTCGCTCCTCCATGTCACTCCAGAATGTCCCTCCAGAATGTCCCTCCAAAATGTAACTCCTCCATGTCACTCCTCCATGTCTTTCATGTCGACACATCTCGATCCTCCATGTCGCTCCTCCTTGCTCATACATATCACTCCACCATGTCACTCCTCCATGTCACTCCAAAATGTCACTCCAAAATGTCAATCCAGATTTAACTCCAGAATGTCACTCCTCCATGTCGATCCTCAATGTTGATCTTCCATGTCTCTCCTCCATGTTACTCCTCCATCTCTACAATGTAACTCCTCCATGTCGATCCTCCATGTCGATCTTCCATGTCGATCCTCCATGTCACTCCTCCATTTAGATCCTACATGTTACTCCTCCATGTCGATCTTCCAATTCACTCCTCCATGTCGCTCCAATTTGTCACTCCTCCATGTCACTGCTCAATGTCGATCCTCCATGAAACTCCTACATGTCTTCCATGTTGACACATGTCGATCCTCTATATCGCTCCTTCATGTCACACTTCCATGTCACTCCTCCATGTCAATGCTCCATGTCGATCCTCCATTTTGATCCTCCATGTTGCTCCACCATGTAACTCCTCCATGTCTTCCAATATCACTCCCCCATGTACCTCATCCGTGTCAGTCCTCCATGTGACTATTCCATGTCGATCCTCCATGTTGCTCGTCCCTGTTCATCCATATCACTCCTCCATGTCACTCCTCCATGTCACTCCTCCATGTCACCCCAGAATGTTGCTCCTCCATGTCACTCCAGAATGTCACTCCAGAATTTGACTCCAGAATGTCACTCCTCTATGTCCCTCCTCCATGTCAATCCTCTATGTAGATCCTCCATATCACTCCTCCTTGTCACTCCTCCATGTCGATACCTCCATGTCACTCCAGAATGTCCCTCCAGAAAGTCTCTCCAGAATGTCACACCTACATAAACCTCCTCCATGTCACTCCTCCATGTCAATCCTCTATTTCACACCTCCATATCTCCCCTCCGTGTCACTCCTTCCTGTCTTCCATGTCACTCCTCCATGTCAACCCTCCGTGTCGATCCTCCATTTCTCTCCTCCATGTCAACCCTCCTTGTCACTACTCCAAGTCACTACTCAATGTCGATCCTCCATGTCACACCTCCATGTCTTCCATGTAACTCCTCCGGTTTGATCCTCCATGTCACTCCAGAATGTCACTCCTACATGTCACTCCAGAATGTCAATCCAGAATTTCAACCCAGAATGTCGCTCCTCCATGTCCCTCATTCCCTTCACTCCTCCATGTCGATAATCCATGTCGCTCCTCCATGTTGATCCTCTATGTCACTCCTCCATGTTGCTCATCCTTGCTCCTCCATGTCACTCCTCGATGCCACTACTCCATGTCAATCCAGAATCTCCCTCCTTCATGTCGATCCTCCATGTAACTTCTCCATATGACTGCTTCATTACGCTCCTCCATGTCTCTACTACATGTCGATCCTCCATGTCGCTCTTCCTTGTCACTCCAAAATGTCCCTCCTCCTTTGACCTCCTCCAAGTCACTCCTCCATGTCACTCCTTAATGTCACTCCTCAATGTCACTCCTCCATGTCGATGCTCCATGTCACTCCTCCATGTAGCTTTTCCATTTCAGTCCTTCATGTCGATCAACAATTACACTCCTCCATGTCACTCCTCCATGTTGCTCCTCCATTTAGATCCTAAATGTCGCTTCTCCATGTCGCTTCTCCATGTCGATCCACCATGTCCCTCATTATTGCTCCTCCATATCACTCCTCCATGTCACTCCAGAATGTTGCTCCTCTATGTCCCTCCTTCCTGTGACTCCTCAATGTAACTCCTCCATGTCACTCCTCCATGTCACTCCAGAATGTCAACCCAGAATGTCGCTCCTCTTTGTCCCTCCTTCCTGTGACTCCTCCATATAACTTCTCCATGTAACTCCTCCATGTCACTCCTCCATGTCTTCCATGACAATCCTCCATGTCACTCATCCATGCCACTCCTGCATGTCGATCCTACATGTCACTCCTCCATGTCGCTCCTACATGTCAATCCTCCATGTCTATCCTCCATGTCGCTCCTCAATGTCACTCCAATATGTCACTCCTCCATGTGGATCCTCCATGTCGCTAATCCTTGCTCCTCCATGTCAATCATCCCTGTCGCTCCTCCAAGTTTCTCCTCCATGTCACTCCGCCATATCGCTCCTCCATGTCACTGCTTCAGGTCACTCCTCCATGTGTCTTCTCCATTTCGCTCCTCCAGGTCACTCATCCATGTCGATCCTACATGTCACTCATCCCTCTCACTACGCCATGTCTCTCCTCCATGTCACACCTCCATTTCTCTCCTCCATGTTGCTCCTCCATGTAGATCCTAAATCTCACTCCTCCATATCAATCCTCCATGTCACTCTTCCATGTCGATCCACCATGTCGCTCATCCTTGCTCCTCCATGTCACTCCTCGATGTCGCTATTACATGTCAATCCAGAATGTCCCTCCTCCATGTCCCTCCTCCATGTCACTTCTCCATGTCACTCCTTAATGTCACTCCTCAATGTCACTCCTCCATGTCGATTCTCCATGTCACTCCTCCATGTCACTCCTCCATGTTGCTCCTCCATGTAGATCCTAGATGTTGCTCCTCCATGTCGCTTCTCCATGTCGATCCTCCATGTCACTCCTACATGTCAGTCCCCCATGTCAATCCTCCATTCCACTCCTCAATGTCGATCCACCATGTCACTCCTCCATGTCGATCCTCCATGTCGCTCCTCCATTTCACTCCTCCATGTCACTCCAGAATGGCGCTCCTCCAAGTCACTCCTCAATGTTGATCCTCCATGTCGATACTCCATGTTGCTCCTCCATGTCACTCCTCCATATCTTCCATGTCACTCCACCGTGTCGCTCCTCCATGTCACTTATTCATGTCGATCCTCCATGTCGCTCCTCCTTGCTCCTCCATATCACTCCTCCATGTCATTCCTCCTTGTCACTCCAGAATGTCACTCTTCCATGTCACTCCAGAATGTCACTCCAGAATTTAACTTCAGATTGTTACTCCTCCATGTCCCTCCTCCATGTCACTCCTCCATTTCGATCCTCCATGTCTCTCCTCCATGTCAGTCCTCCTTTTTTATCCTCCATGTCAGTCCTCCATGTCGCTCCTCAATGTCGCTCCTCCATGTCGATCCTCCATGGTACTCCTCCATGTCGATATTCCATATCGCTTCTCCATGTCAATCCAGAATGTCGCTCCTCCATGTCACTCCAAAATGTCGCTCCACCATGTTCCTCCAGAATGTACCTCCTCATTGTCAGTCTCCCATGTCGCCCCGTGATGTCTCTCCTCCATGTAGATCCTCCATGTCGCTCTTCCATGTTGTTCCTCCATGTCACTCTTCCATGTCAATCCTCCATGTCACTCCTACATGTCAATCCCCCATGTCAATCCTCCATTCCACTCCTCAATGTCGATCCTCCATGTCACTCCTCCATGTCGATCCTCCATGTCGCTCCTCCATTTCAATCCTCCATGTCACTCCAGAAAGGCGCTCCTCCAAGTCACTCCTCAATGTTGATCCTCCATGTCGATCCTACCTGTCTTCCATGTCACTCCTCCATGTCGATCCACCATGTAACCACTCCATGTCATTCCTCCATGTTGCTCCTCCATGTCGATCCTCCATGTCGATCCTCCATGTCGCTCCTCCATGTCACTGCTCCATGTCGATCCTCTATTGCGCTCCTCCATGTCATTCCTCCGTCTTCAACGTCACTCCTCCATGTAACTCCTCCATGTCAATCCTACATGTCACTCCTCCATGTCACTCCACCATGTCGCTCCTCCATGTCACTCCTCCATGTCGATCCTCCATGTCACTCCTCCTTGTCACACTTCCATGTCACTCCTCAATGTCACTCCTCCATGTCAATTCTCCATGTCGATCAAACTTGACACTCCTCCGTGTCGATCCTCTATGTCGCTCCTCCATGTCGATCCTCCATGTTAATCCTCCATTTAGATCCTACATGTCGCTCCTCCTTGTTACTCCTCCACATCGATCCTCCATGTCACTCCTCCATGTCTTCCATATCGACACATGTTAATCCTCCATGTCGCTCCTCCTTGCTCATCCATATCGCTCCTCCATGTCACTCCAGAATGTCGCTGCTCCATGTCAACCCAGATTTAACTCCAGAATGTCACACCTCCATCTCTACCATGTCACTCCTCCATGTCACTTCTCCATGTCGATCCTCCATGTCGCTCCTCCATGTCGCTCCTCCATGTTGATCCTCCTTGTCAATCCTCCATGTCGATCCTACATGTAACTCCTCCATTTAGATCCTACATGTTACTCCTCCATGTCAATCTTCCATATCGCTCCTCCATGTCACTCCAGAATGTTGCTCCACCATGTTCCTCCAGAATGTACCTCCTCCATGTCAGTCTTCCATGTCGCTCCTCCATGTCACTCCTACATGTCGATCCTCCATGTCGCTCCTCCATTTCACACCATGTCACTCCAGAATGTCGCTCCTCCAAGTCACTCCTCCATGTTGATCCTCCATGTTGATACTCCATGTTGCTCCTCCATGTCACTCCTCCATATCTTCCATGTCACTCCACAGTGTCGCTCCTCCATGTCACTTATTCATGTCGGTCCTCCATGTCGCTCCTCCTTGATCCTTCATATCACTCCTCCATGTCATTCCTCCATGTCAATCCAGAATGTCGCTCCTCCATGTCACTCCAGAATGTCACTCCAGAATTTAACTCCAGATTGTTACTCCTTCATGTCCCTCCTCCATGTCACTGCTCCATGTCGATCCTCTATTGCGCTCCTCCATGGCATTCCTCCGTCTTCCACGTCACTTCTCCATGTAACTCCTCCATGTAAATCCTACATGTCACTCCTCCATGTCGATCCTCCTTGTCACACTTCCATGTCACTGCTCGATGTCGCTCCTCCATATCAATCCTCCATGTCGCTCCTCGTTTTGACTCCTCCATGTCACTCCTTCTTGTCACTCCTCCATGTCACTTCTCCATGTCGATCCTACATTTTGATTCTCCATATCACTCCTCCATGTCGCTCCTAATAGCTCATCCATATCACTCCTCCATGTCGATGTTCAATTTAACACCTCCATTTCACTCCTACATGTCACTCCTCCATCTCCTTTGTCACTCCTCCATGTCACTCCTCCATGTCGATCCTCCATGTCACTCCTCCATGTCACTCCTCATTGTTATTCCTTCATGTGGCTCCTCCTTGTCACTCCTCCATGTCAATGCTCCATATCGATCGTCCATGTTGATCGTCCTTGTTGCTACTGCATGTCACTCCTCCATGTCTTCCATGTCACTCCCTCATGTACCTCCTCAATGTTGCTCCGCCATGTAGATCCTTCATGTTACTACTCCATGTCAATCCTCCATGTCACTCCAGAATGACCCTCCAGAATGTCATCCCTCCATGTCACTCATCCATGTTGCTCCTCTTTGTCAATCCTTCATGTCACTACTCAGTGTCAATCCTCCATGTCACTCCTTCATGTCGCTCCTCCATGTCACTCCTCCTAGTTGATCCTCCATGTTGATCTCCCATGTCACTCCATTGTTACTCCTTCATGTCATTCCTCCCTGTCTTCCATGTCACTCCTCTCATGTCGATCATCCATGTCACTGCTCCATGTCGCTCCTCCATGTCACTCCAGAATGTCCCTCCAGAATTTTACTCCAGAATGTCACTCCTCCATGTCACTCCTCCATTTCTATCATACATGTTGCTCTCCCATGTCACTCCGCCTTGTTACTTTTTCATGTCACTCCTCCATGTTGATCCTCCATGTCTCTCCTCCTTGTTACTTCCTCATGTTGCTCCTCCTTGTCACTACTCCAAGTCAATACTCAATGTCAATCCTCCATGTCACTCCTCCATGTCTTCCATGTCACTCCTCCGTTTCGATCCTCCATGTCACTCCTAATTGCTCATCCATATCACTCCTCCATGTCACTCTAGAATGTTGCTCCTCCATGTCACTCCAGTATGTCACTCCAGAATGTCACTCCTCAATGTCCCTCCTCCATGTCAATCCTCTATGTCCATCCTCCATGTCACTCCTCCATGTCACTCCAGAATGTCCCTCCAGAATGTCCCTCCTCCTTGTCCCTCCTCCATATCACTTCCCAATATCGATCCTCAATTTAACACCTCCTTGTCACTCTTCCATGTCGATCCTCCATGTCACTCCTCCATGTCTCTCCTCCTTGTCACTACTCCAAGTCACTACTCAATGTCGATCCTCCATGTCACTCCTACATGTCTTCCATGTCACTCCTACATTTCGATCCTCCATGTCGCTCCTAATTGCTCATCCATAAAACTCCTCCATGTCACTCCTCCATGTCAATCCAGAATGTATCTCCAGAATTTAACTCCAGAATGTCACTACTTCATGTCCCTCCTCCTTGTCCCTCCTCCATATCACTTCCCAATATCGATCCTCAATTTAACACCTCCTTGTCACTCCTCCATGTCAATCATCCATGTCAGTCCTCCATGTCGATCCTCCATGTCAGTCCTCCATGTCGCTCCTCAATGTCGCTCCTCCATGTCACTCCTCCATGTCTTCCATGTCACTCCTCCGTTTCGATCCTCCATGTCGCTCCTAATTGCTCATCCATATCACTCCTCCATATCACTCCTCCATGTCACTCATCCATGTCACCCCAGAATGTTGCTCCTCCATGTCCCTCCAGAATGCCACTCCAGAATGTTAATCCTCCATATACCTCCTCCATGTCACTCCTCCATGTCGCTCCTCCATGTCACTCCGCCATGTCGCTCGTCCATGTCACTACTTCCTGTCTTCCATGTCACTCCTCCATATCACTCCTCCATATCGATCCTCCATGTCACTCCTCCATGTCACTGCTCCATGTCGATCCTCCATATCGATCCTCCATGTTGCTCCACCATGTCACTCCTCCATGTCTTCCATGTCACTCCCCCATGTATGTCCTCCATGTCACTCATCCATGTCTTCCATGTCACTCCCCCATGTACGTCCTTCATGTAGCTCCTCCACGTAGATCCTTCATGTTACTCCTATATGTCAATCCTCCATATCTTTCATCAATGTCCCTCCAGAATGTCCCTCCAAAATGTCACTCCTCCATGTCACTCCTCCATGTTGCTACTCTTTGTCACTCCTCCACTTCACTGCTCAATGTCGATCCTTCATATCACTCCTCCATTTAGATCCTACATGTTACTCCTCCATGTTGATCTTCCATGTCGCTCCTCCATGTCACTCCAGAATGTCGCTCCTCAATGTCACTCCAGAATGTCGCTCCACCATGTCCCTCCAGAATGTACCTCCTCGTTGTCAGTCCTCCATGTCACTCCGCGATGTCGCTCCTCCCTGTAGCTCCTCCATGTCACTATTCCATGTCGCTCCTGCATGTCACTCCTCCATGTCGATCATCCATGTCACTCCTCCATGTCGATACTCCATGTTGCTCCTCCATGTCACTCCTCTATGTCTTCAATGTCACTCCCCCATCTCACTCCTCCATTTCGCTCCTCCATGTAGATCCTTCATGTTACTCCTCCATGTCGCTCCTCCTTGTCACTCCTCCATGTCACTGCTCCATGTAGATCCTCTATTTCCATCCTCCATGTCACTCCTCCATTTCACTCCAGAATGTCACTCCAGAATGTCACTCCTCCAGGTCTTTCCTCCATATCACTACTCATTGTCGATCCTCCATTTCACTCCTCCAGGTCTCTCCTCCATATCACTACTCCATGTCGCTCTTCCATGTCGCTCACCATGTCGCTCCTCCATGTCACTCCAGAATGTCACTCCAAAATGTCACTCCAGTATTTAACTCCAGAATGTTACTTCTCCTTGTCACTCCAGAATGTCGCTCCTCCATGTAACTCCAGAATGTCACTCCATAATGTCACTCCAGTATTTAACTCCAGAATGTTACTCCTCCTTGTCACTCCTCCATGTAGCTCCTCCATGTCACTCCTCCATGTCAGTCCTCCATATCGCTCCTCAATGTCACAACTCCATGTCACTTCACCATGTTTCTCAATCCGGTCACTCATCCATGTCGCTCCTACATGTTGCTCCACCTTGTTGCTCATTCTTGTCACTCCTCCATGTCACTGCTCCATGTCGATCCTCCATTTCAATCCTCCATGTTGCTCCACCATGTCACTCCTCCATGTCTTCTATGTAAATCCCCCATGTATGTCATCCATGTCACTCATCCATGTCTTCCATGTCACTCCCCCATTTACGTCCTTCATGTAGCTACTCCATGTAGATCCTTCATGTTACTCCTATATGTCAATCCTCCATATCTCTCATCAATGTCCCTCCAGAATGTCTCTCCAAAATGTCACTCCTCCATGTCACTCCTCCATGTTGATACTCTTTGTCACTCCTCCACTTCACTGCTCAATATCGATCCTTCATATCACTCCTCCATTTAGATCCTACATGTTACTCCTCCATGTCGATCTTCCATGTCGCTCCTCCATGTCACTCCAGAATGTCGCTCCTCAATGTCACTCCAGAATGTCGCTCCACCATGTCCCTCCAGAATGTACCTCCTCCTTGTCAGTCCTCCATGTCACTCCGCGATGTCGCTCCTCCCTGTAGCTCCTCCATGTCACTATTCCATGACGCTCCTGCATGTCACTCCTCCATATCGATCATCCATGTCACTCCTTCATGTCGATACTCCATGTTGCTCCTCCATGTCACTCCTCTATCTCTTCCATGTCACTCCCCAATCTCACTCCTCCATTTCGCTCCTCCATGTAGATCCTTCATGTTACTCCTCCATGTCGCTCCTCCTTGTCACTCCTCCATGTCACTACTCAATGTTGTTCCACCATGTCACTCCTCCATATCTTCCATGTCACTCCACCGTGTCGCTCCTCCATGTCACTCCAGAATGTCACTCCAGAATGTCACTCCTCCATGTCCCTTCTCCATGTAACTCCTCCATGTCATTCCTACATGTCACTCCTCCATGTCACTCCGCCATGTCGCTCCTCCATGTCACTCCTACATGTCGATCCTCCTTTTCACTCCTCCATGTCATAGCTCCATGTCGATCCTCTATTTCGATCCTCCATGTTGCTCCTCCATGTCACTCCTTCCTTCCTTCCATGTCACTCCTCTATGTAACTCCTCCATGTCAATACTACATGTCCCTCCTCCATGTCACTCCTCCATGTCGATCTTCCATGTCTCTCCTACATGTCACTGCTCCATGTCACTAATCCTTGTTGATCCTCCATGTCAGTCCTCCATGTCACTACTCAATGTCGATCCTCCATGTCACTACTCCATGTCTTTAATGTCACTCTTCCATTGTCTCTCATCCGTGTCACTCCCCATGTCGCTCCTCCATGTCACTCCTCCATGTCACTCCTCCATGTCACACTTCCATGTCACTCCTCCATGTCAAGTCTCCATGTCGCTCCTCCATGTCACTCCAGAATGTCGCTCCTCCATGTCCCTCCAGATTGTAATTCCTCCATGTCAGTCCTGCAAGTTGCTCCGTGATGTTGCTCCTCATGTAGCTCCTCTATTTAACTCTACTATGTCGCTCTTTCTTGTCACTCCTCCATGTCGATCATCCATTTCGCTCCTCTATTTCACTCCTCCATGTCACTCCAGAATGTCGCTCCTCCTAGTCACTCCTCCATGTTTATCCTCCATGTCGCTCCTCCTTACTCCTCCATATAGCTCCTCCATGTCGTTCTTCTATGTCACTCCAGAATGTCGCTCCTCCATGTCACTTCAGAATTTCACTCCAGAATGTCCCTCCCGAATGTAACTCCAGAATGTCACTCCTCCATGTCACTCCTCTATGTCACACTTCCATGTCACTGCTCGATGTCGCTCCTCCATGTCGATCCTCCATGTCGCTCCTCCTTGTTACTCCTCCATGTCGCTCCTACTTTTCACTCCTCCATGTCATAGCTCCATGTCGATCCTCCATTTCGATCCTCCATGTTGCTCCACCATGTCACTTCTCCATGTCTTACATGTCACTCCCCCATGTACCTCCTCTATGTAGCTCCTCCATGTAGATCCTTCATGTTACTCCTCTATGTAAATCCTCCATATCAATCATCAATGTCACTCCAGAATGTCACTCCAGAATGTCGCTCCTCCATGTCACTCCAGAATATCCCTCCAGAATGTCCCTCCAAAATGTAACTCCTTCATGTCACTCCTCCATGTGGCTCCTCTTTGTCACTTCTCCATGTCACTGCTCAATGTCGATCCTCCATGTCACTCCTCCATGTCTTCCATGTCGACACATGTCGATCCTCCATGTCGCTCCTTATTGCTCATCCATATCAATGCTCTATGCTCCTACATGTAGATCCTACATATCACTCCAGAATTTTACTCCAGAATTTAACTGTAGAATGTGACTCCTCCATGTCGACTCCTTCATCTCGATCCTCCACGTCACTCTTCCATGACACTCCTCCATGTCGATCCTCCATGTCACTCTTCCATGTCACTCCTCCATGTCGATCCTCCATGTCTCTCCTACATGTCACGCTGACATGTCACTGCTCAATGTCACTCCTCCATGTCGCTCCTATATGTCACTCCAGAATGTCGCTCCTCCATGTCACTCCAGAATGTCGCTCCAGAATGTCAACCCAGAATGTCGCTCCTCCATGTCCCTCCTTCCTGTGACTCCTCAATGTAACTCCTCCATGTCACGACTCCATGTCTTCCATGACACTCCTCCATGTCACTCCTCCATGTCACTCCTGCATGTCGATTCTACATGTCACTCCTCCATGTCGCTCCTCCATGTCAATCCTCCATGTCTATCCTCCATGTAGCTACTCCATGTCACTCCTCCATGTCACTCCTTCATATCACTGCTCCATGTCGATCTTCCATGTTACTTCTCATGTCAGTCCTCAATGCCATTCCTCCATGTCACTCTTCCATGTCGATCGTCCATGTCGCTTATCCTTACTCCTCCATTTTACTCTTCCATATCGCTCCTCCATGTCACACCAGAATGTCACTCCAGAATGTCACTCCTCCATGTCACTTCTTCTTGTCACTCCTCAATGTCACTTCTCCATGTCACTCCTCCATATCAGTACTCCATGTCACTCCTCCATGTCGATCCACCATATCGCTCATCCTTGCTCATCCATGTCACTCCTCCATGTTGCTTCTCCATGTCACTCCTCCATGTCACTCCAGAATGTCACTCGAGAATGTCAAGCCAGAATGTCACTCCTCCATGTCCCTCCATTATGTCGCACCACCATGTCACTCCTCCATGTCACTCCTTCATGTCGCTTCTCCTTGCCCCTCCAAAATGTCCCTCCTCCATGTCCCTCCTCCAAGTAGCTCCTCCATGTCACTCCTTAATGTCGCTCATCCCTCTAACTCCACCATATCGCTCCTCCATGTCACTGCTTCATGTCACTCCTCCGTTTCTTCTCCATTTCGTTCCTCCAGGACAATCGTACATGTCGATCCCCAATGTCACTCATCTCTCTCCCTTACGCCATGTCTCTCCTCCATATCACTCCTCCATTTCTCTCCTCCATGTTGCTCCTCCATGTAGATCCAAAATGTCACTCCTTCATGTCGCTCCTCCATGTCACTTCTCTATGTCACTCCTCCATATTAATCCTCCATGTCACTCCTCCATGTCGATCCTAAATGTCGTTCCTCCATGTCACTCCTCCATGTGACTCCTCCATGTTGCTACTCCATGTAGATCCTAAATGTCGCTCCTCCATGTCGCTTCTCCATGTCGATCCTCCATGTCACTCCTCCATGTCGACCCACCATGTCAATCATCCTTGCTCCTCCATGTCACTCCCCCATGTCGCTCCTCCTTGTCACTCCAAAATGTCCCTCCTCCATGTTGCTACTCCATGTCTCTCCTCCATGTCACTCCTCCATGTTGCTACTCCATGTCTCTCCTCCATGTCACACCTCCATGTTGCTACTCCATGTCGATCCTCCATGTCACTCCTCCATGTCACTCCTCCATGTTGCTACTCCATGTCTCTCCTCCATGTCGATCCACCATGTCGCTCATCCTTGCTCATCCTTGCTCATCCTTGCTCCTCCATGTCACTCCTCCATGTCACTCCAGAATGTGACTCCAGAATGTCAACCCAGAATGTCGTTCCTCCATGTCCCTCTTTCCTGTGACTCTTCAATGTCTCTACTCCATTTCGATCCTCCATGTCGCTCAACCTTGCTCCTCCTTGTCACTCCTCCATGTCGTTCCTCCAATTAGGTCCTTCATGTTGCTCCTAGATGTCACTCCAGAATTTATCTCCAGAATGTCTCTCCAGAATGTCACTCCTCCCTGTCACTACTCCATGTTGCTCCTACTAGTCAGTCCTCCATGTAACTAGTCAATGTCAATCATCCATGTCACTCCTCCGTGTCGCTCCTCCATGTCACTCCTCAATGTCGATCCTCCGTGTTGCTCCTCTGTGCTCCTCAATATCACTCATCCATGTCGCTCCTCCATGTCACTCCAGAATGTCACTACTCCAAGTTCCTCAATGTTGATCCTCCATGTCGTTCCTCTATGTCACTCCTCCATTTAGATCCTCCAAGTTACTCCTCCATGTCCCTCCTCCATATCGCTTCTCCATGTCACTCCAGAATTTCACTCCTCCATGTCCCTCCTCTATGTCACTCCTCCATGTCGATCCTCTATTTCGCTCCTTCATGTCGCTCCTCCATGTCACTCCTCCCTTTCTTCCACGTCACACTTCCATGTCACTCCTCCATGTCACTCCATGACGATCCTCCATGTCGATCCTCCATGTCTCTCCTCCATGTCACTCCTCTATGTCTACCATGCCACTCCTCCATGTCACTCCTCCATGTTGATCTTTCATGTCAGTCCTCCATGTCTCTTCTCAATGTCGCTCCTCCATGTCGATCCTCCATACCACTCCTCCCTTTCTTCAATGTCACTGTCACTCCTCCATGTCAATCCTCCATGTTACTCCTCCATGTCACTCCTCCATGTTGATCTTCCATGTCAGTTCTCCATGTCGCTCCTACATGTCACTCCTCCCTGTCTTCAATGTCACTCCTTACTGTCACTTCTCTATTTCGATTCTCTGTGTCATTCCTCCATGTCAATCCTCCATGTCACTCCTCAATTTAGATCCTCCAAGTTACTCCGCCATGTCCCTCCTCCATGTCACTTCAGAATTACACTCCTACATGTCACTCCTCCATGTTGATCCTCAATGTCTCTCCTCCATGTCACACTTCCATTTTACTTCTCGATGTCGCACCTACATGTCGATCCTCCATTTCGATCCTCCATGCTGATGCACCATGTCACTGCTCCATGTCTTCCATGTCACTCCTCATTGTCGCTCCTCCATGTCACTACTCCATGTTGATCCTCCATGTCGCTCCTCCTTGCTCCTCCATATATCTCCTCCATGTCACTCCAGAATGTCGCTCCTACATGTCACTCCGGAATGTTACTCCAAAATTTAACTCCAGAATGTCACTCCTCCATGTCCCTCCTCCATGTCATTCAATAATGTCACTCCTTCATGTCCTTTCTCCATGTCAATACTCAATGTCAGCCATCCATGTCGATCCTCCATGTCAGTCCTTCATGTCACTCCTCAATGTTGCTCCTACACGTCGCTCCTCCATGTCGATCCTCCATGTTGCTCCTCCATGATGCTCCTCTTGTCACTCATCCATGTTACTTTTCCATGATGATCCTCCATGTCGATCTTCCCTTTTGCTCCTCCATGTCATTACAGAATGACGTTTCTACATGTCAATCCAGAATATCCCTCCAGAATGTAACTCCAGAATATCACTCCACCATGTCCCTCTTCCATTTCACTCCTCCATGTCAATCCGCTATTTAACACCTCCATGTCGCTCCTCCATGTCACTCCTCCCTGTCTTCCATGTCACTCCTCCATGTCACTCCTCCTTGCTCCACCATATCACTCCTCCATGTCGTTCTTCCATATCACTCCAGAATTTCGCTCCTCCATGACACTCAAGAATGTCAATCCAGAATTTACCTCCAGAATGTTACTCCTCCATGTCCCCCATACATGTCGCTCCTCCATGTCATTCCAGAATGTCCCTCCAGAATGTCACTCCAGAATGTCACTCCTCCATGTCGATCCTCTATTTCGCTCCTCCATGTCGCTCCTCCATGTCACTCCTGCCTTTCTTCCGTGTCACTCCTCTATGTAACTCCTCCATGTCAATACTACATGTCATTCCTCCATGTCACTCCTCTATGTCAATCCTCCATATCTCTTATCAATGTCACTCCAGAATGTCACTCCAGAATGTCGCTCCTCTTTGTCACTCCTCCATGTCACTGCTCAATGTTGATCCTCCATGTCACTCCTCCATTACTTCCATGTCGACACATCTCGATCCTCCATATTGTTCCTCCTCGCTCATCCATATCACTCCACCATGTCGCTCCGTGATGTTGCTCCTTATGTAGCTCCTCCATGTAACTCTTCTATGATTCTCCTCCTAGTCACTCCTCCATGTTTATCCTCCATGTCGCTCCTCCTTGCTCCTCTATATCACTCCTCCATGTCGTTCTTCCATGTCACTCCAGAATATTGCTCCTCCATGACACTCCGGAATGTCACTCCAGAATTTAACTCCAGAATGTTACTCCTCCATGTCCCTCCTCCATGTCGCTCCTCCATGTCACTCCAGAATGTCCCTCCAGATTGTCACTCCAGAATGTCACTCCCCCATGTCCCTCCTCCATGTCACTCCTCCATGTCGATCCTCTATGTCGATCCTCTTTTTCGCTCCTCCGTGTCGCTCCTCCATGTCACTACGCCCTTTCTTCCACGTCACTCCTCTATGTAACTCCTCCATGTCAATACTACATGTCGCTCCTCCATGTCACTCCTCCATGTCGCTCCTCCATGTCACTCCTCCATATTGATCCTCTATGTCAATCCTCCATATCTCTCATCAATGTCATTCCAAAATGTCACTCCAGAATGTCGCTCCTCCATGTCACTCCAGAATGTCCCTCCAAAATGTAACTCCTCCATGTCACTCCTCCATGTCTTTCATGTCGACACATCTCGATCCTCCATGTCGCTCCTCCTTGCTCATACATATCACTCCACCATGTCACTCCTCCATGTCACTCCAAAATGTCACTCCAAAATGTCAATCCAGATTTAACTCCAGAATGTCACTCTTCCATGTCGATCCTCAATGTCGATCTTCAATGTCTCTCCTCAATGTTACTCCTCCATCTCTACAATGTAACTCCTCTATGTCACTCCTCCATGTCGATCCACCTTGTCAATACTCCATGTCGATCCTCCATGTCCATCCTCGATGTTGCTCCTCCATTTCACTGCTCCATGTCTTCCATGTCAATCCCCTATGTACCTCCTCCATGTCTCTCCTCTGTGTCACTCCTCCATGTCGCTCCTCCTTATCGATCCTCCATATCGCTCCTCCATGTCGATCCTCCAGGTCACTCCTCCATTTAGATCCTACATGTTACTCCGTCATGTCGATCTTCCATGTCACTCCACCATGTCACTCCTCCATGTCACTCCTCCATGTCGCTCCAATTTCTCATTCCTCCATGTCACTGCTCAATGTCGATCCTCCATGAAACTCCTACATGTCTTACATGTTGACACATGTCGATCCTCAATGTCGCTAATCCTTAATCATCCATATCACTCCACCATGTCTCTCCTCCATGTCACTCCAGAATGTCGATACTCCATGTCAATCCAGATTTAACTCCAGAATGTCAGTCCTCCATGTCGATCCATAATGTCAATCTTCCATGTTTATCCTCCATCTCTACCATGTCACTACTCCTTGTCACTCCTCCATGTCGATCAACCTTGACGCTCCACCATGTCGGTCCTCTATGTCGCTCTTCCATGTCGATCCTCCATTTCACTCCTGAATGTAGATCCTACATATCACTCCAGAATTTCAATCCAGAATTTAAGGAGGACTGACTACTCCTCCATGTCAGTCCTCCTTGTCAATACTCCATGTCGATCTTCCATGTCTCTCCTCCATGTCACTCCTCCATGTCACTCCCCATTGTTGATCCTCCATGTCAGTCCTCCATGTTGCTCCTCGATGTCGCTCCTCCTTGTTGATACTCCACATCGCTCCTCTATGTCGATCCTCCATGTCACTCCTCCATGACACTCCAGAATGTCACTCCTCCATTTCACTTATCAATGTCACTCCTCCGTGTCACTCCTCCATGTCAATCCTCCATGTCGATCTTCCATGTCTCTCCTCCATGTCACTCCTCCATCTCTACCATGTCACTCCTCCATGTTGATCCTCCATGTCGATCTTCCATGTCTCTCCTCCATTTCACTCCTCCATCTCTACCATGTCACTCCTCCATGTCACTCCTCCATGTCGATCCTCCATGTCGATCTTCAATGTCTCTCCTCCATGTCACTCCTCCATCTCTACCATGTCACTCCTCCATGTTGATCCTCCATGTCGATCTTCCATGTCTCTCCTCCATTTCACTCCTCCATCTCTACCATGTCACTCCCCCATGTACCTCATCCGTGTCGGTCCTCCATGTGACTATTCCATGTCGATCCTCCATGTTGCTCATCCTTGCTCATCCATATCACTCCTCCATGTCACTCCTTCATGTCACTCCTCCATGTCACCCCAGAATGTTGCTCTCCATGTCACTCCAGAATGTCACTCCAGAATGTTACTCCAGAATTTGATTCCAGAATGTCACTCCTCTATGTCCCTCCTCCATGTCAATCCTCTATGTAGATCCTCCATATCACTCCTCCTTGTCACTCCTCCATGTCGATACCTCCATGTCACTCCAGAATGTCCCTCCAGAAAGTCACTCCAGAATGTCACTCCTACATAAACCTCCTCCATGTCACTCCTCCATGTCAATCCTCTATTTCACACCTCCATATCTCCCCTCCATGTCACTCCTTCCTGTCTTCCATGTCAACCCTCCGTGTCGATCCTCCATTTCTCTCCTCCATGTCAACCCTCCTTGTCACTACACCAAGTCACTACTCAATGTCGATCCTCCATGTCACACCTCCATGTCTTCCATGTCACTCCAGAATGTCACTCCTACATGTCACTCCAGAATGTCACTCCAGAATTTCAACCCAGAATGTCGCTCCTCCATGTCCCTCCTTCCTGTCACTCCTCCATGTCGATAATCCATGTCGCTCCTCCATGTTGATCCTCCATGACACTCCTCCATGTTGCTCATCCTTGCTCCTCCATGTCACTCCTCGATGACGCTACTCCATGTCAATCCAGAATCTCCCTCCTACATGTCGATTCTCCATGTCGCTCTTCCTTGTCATTCCAAAATGTCCCTCCTCCTTTGACCTCCTCCAAGTCACTCCTCCATGTCACTCCTTAATGTCACTCCTCAATGTCACTCCTCCATGTAGCTTTTCCATTTCAATCCTTCATGTCGATCAACAATGACACTCCTCCATGTCACTCCTCCATTTTGCTCCTCCATGTAGATCCTAAATGTCGCTCCTCCATGTCGCTTCTCCATGTCGATCCTCCATGTCACTCCTCCAACTTGCTACACCATGTCACTCCTCCATGTCGATCCACCATGTCCCTCATCCTTGCTCCTCCATGTCACTCCTCCATGTCACTCCAGAATGTTGCTCCTCTATGTCCCTCCTTCCTGTGACTCCTCAATGTAAGTCCTGCATGTCAATCCTACATGTCGCTCCTCCATGTTAATCCTCCATGTCACTCCTCCATGTCACTCCTCCATGTCAATTCTTCTTGTCACTCCTCAATGTCACTCCTCCATGTCAATCCTCCATGACACTCCTCCATGTCACTCCTCCTTGTAAGTCCTGCATGTCAATCCTACATGTCACTCCTCCATGTCGCTCCTCCATGTTAATCCTCCATGTCACTCCTCCATGTCACTTCTTCTTGTCACTCCTCAATGTCACTCCTCTATGTCAATCCTCCATGTCACTCCTCCATGTCACTTCTTCTTGTCACTCCTCAATGTCACTCCTCCATGTCGATCCTCCATGTCGCTTATCCTTGCTCCTCCATGTCAATCATCCATGTCACTCCTCCATGTCACTACTCCTTGTCTTCCATGACACTCCTCCATGTCACTCCTCCATGTCACCCCTGCATGTCGATCCTACATGTCACTCCTCCATGTCGCTCCTCCATGTCAATCCTCCATGTCTATCCTCCATGTCGCTCCACCATGTCACTCCTCCATGTCTCTCCTCCATGTCGCTCCTCCATATCAATCCTCCATGTCGATCATCCATGTCACTCCTCCATGTCGATCATCCATGTCACTCCTTCTTGTCGCTCCTCCATGTCGCTCCTCCATGTCACTCCTCCATGTCGATCCTCCATGTGACTCCACTATGTTGATTCTCTATGTAGCTCCTAATGTCACTCCTCCATGTCCCTCCTCTGTGTCACTCCTCCATATCATTCCTCCATTATCCCTCCAGAATGTCATTCCTCCATGTCAGTCCTCCAAGTCGCTCCGTGATGTTTCTCCTCATGTAGCTCCTCCATGTAACTCTTCTATGATTCTACTCCTAGTCACTCCTCCATGTTTATCCTCCATGTCGCTCCTCCTTGCTCCTCTATTTCACTCCTCCATGTCGTTCTTACATGTCACTCCAGAATGTTTCTCCTCCATGACACTCCAGAATGTCACTCCAAAATTTAACTCCAGAATGTTACTCCTCCATGTCCCTCCTCCATGTCGCTCCTCCATGGCACTCCAGAATGTCCCTCCAGAATGTCACTCAAGAATGTCACTCCTCCATGTCCCTCCTCCATGTCACTCCTCCATGTCGATCCTCCATGTCGATCCTCTATTTCGCTCCTCCATGTCACTCCTCCATGTCACTCCTCCCTTTCTTCTACCTCACTCCTCTATGTAACTCCTCCATGTCAATACTACATGTAACTCCTCCTTGTCACTCCTCCATGTTGCTCCTCCATGTCACTCCTCCATATTGATCCTCTATGTCAATCCTCCATATCTCTCATCAATGTCGCTCCTCCATGTCACTCCAGAATGTCCCTCTAAGATGGCCCTCCAAAATGTAACTCCTCCATGTCACTCCTAAATGTCTTCCATGTCGACACAACTCGATCCTCCATGTCGCTCCTCCTTGCTCATCCATATCAATCCACCATGTCACTCCTCAATGTCACTCCCAAATGTCAATCCAGATTTAACTCCAGAATGTCACTCCTCCATGTCAATCCTCAATGTCGAACTTCCATGTCTCTCCTCCATGTCACTCCTCCATCTCTACCATGTCACTCCTCCATTTAGATCCTACATGTTACTCCTCCATGTCGATCTGACATGTCACTCCTCCATGTCGCTCCAATTTGTCACTCCTCCATGTCACTGCTCAATGTCGATCCTCCAGTAAACTCCTCCATGTCTTCCATGTTGACACATGTCAATCCTCTATTTCGCTCCTCCATGTCATACTTCCATGTCACTGCTCGATGTCGCTCTTCCATATCGATCCTCCATGTTGCTCCTCCATGTTACTCCTCCTTGTCGCTCCTCCTTGTCACTCCTTCATGTCAATGCTCCATGTCGATCCTCCATTTTGATCCTCCATGTTGCTCCACCATGTAACTCCTCATGTCTTCCAATATCACTCCCCCATGTACCTCATCCGTCAACCCAACTTGTCACTACTCCAAGTCACTACTCAATGTCGATCCTCCATGTCACACCTCCATGTCTTCCATGTCACTCCAGAATGTCACTCCTACATGTCACTCTAGAATGTCACTCCAGAATGTAAACCCAGAATGTCGCTCCTCCATGTCCCTCCTTCCTGTGACTCCTCCAAGTAATTCCTCCATGTCACTCCTCCATGTCTTCCATGACACTCCTCCATGTCACTCCTGCATGTCGATCCTACATGTCACTCCTCCATGTCGCTGTTCCATGTCACTGCTCCATGTCACTCCTTCATATCACTGCTCCATGTCGATCCTCCATGCTCCTCCACGGCACTCCTCCATGTTGCTCCTCCATGTCACTCCAGAATGTCGCTCCTCCATGTCATTCCAGAATGTCACTCAAGAATGTCACTCCAGTATGTCACTCCTCCTTGTCCCTCCATGTCACTCCTCCATGTCGATCCTCCATGTTGATTCTTCATGTCACTCCTCCATGTCGATCCTCCATGTCAATCCTCTATGTCGATCATACATGTCGCTCCTCCATGTCACTCATCCATGTCTTCCTTGTCACTCCTCCAAGTCGATCTTCCATGTCACTCCTCCATGTCACTCCGACATATCACTGCTCAATGTCACTCCTCCATGTCGCTCCTCTATGTCACTCCAGAATGTCGCTCCTCTATGTACCTCCTTCCTGTGACTCCTCAATGTAACTCCTCCATGTCACTACTCCATGTCTTCCATGACACTCCTCCATGTCACTCCTCCATGTCACTCCTCCATGTCTCTTCTTCTTGTCACTCCTCAATGTCGCTACTCCATGTCACTCCTCCATGTCTCTCGTCCATGTGGATCCAACATGTCACTCCTCCATGTCACAATTCCATGTCACTCCTCCATGTCACTGCTCCATGTCAATCCTCCATTTCGATCCTCCATGTTGCTCCACCATGTCACTACTCCATGTCTTCCATGTCACTCCACCATGTCACTCCTCCATGTAGCTCCTCCATGCAGATCCTTCATGTTACACCTCTATGTCAAACCTCTATGTTGCTCCTCTATGTCACTCCTCCATGTCGCTCTTCCATGTTGCTCCTCCATGTCACTCCTCCATGTAACTCCTCCTTGTCGCTCCTTCATTTCACTCCTCCATGTCACTCCAGAATGTCGCTCCTCCACGTCACTCCTCCATGTAACTCCTCCATGTCACTCCTCCATGTCACTCCTCCATGTCGCTCCTCCATGTCACTCATCCATGTCGATCCTCCATGTCACTCCTCCATGTCACACTTCCATGTCACTCCTCCATGTCACTGCTCCATGTCGATCCACCATGTCACTCCTCCATGTAGCTCCTCCATGCAGATCCTTCATGTTACACCTCTCTGTCAATCCTCCATGTTGCTCCTCCATGTCACTCTTCCGTGTCGCTCCTTCTTGTCACTCCTCCATGACACTACTCAATGTCGATACATCCATGTCACTACAGAATGTCCCTCCTGAAAGTCACTCGAGAATGTCAATCCTCCATATTCCTCCTCCATGTCACTCCTCCATGTCGACCCTCCATGTCACTCCTCCCTGTCTTCCATATCACTCCTCCACGTCACTCCTCCATGTCAGTCCTCCATGTCGCTCCGCGATGTCGCTCCTCCATGTAGCTCATCCTAGTCGCTCTACCATGTTGCTCCTCCATGTAGTTCCTCCATATCGCTCTTCCATGTTGTTCCTCCATGTCACTCCTCCATGTCGATCCTCCATGTCGATCCTCGATGTTGCTCCTCCATTTCACTGCTCCATGTCTTCCATGTCACTCCACCGCTCCTCCATGTCACTTATTCATATCGATCCTCCATGTCGCTCCTCCTTGCTCCTCCATATCACTCCTCCATGTCATTCCTCCATGTCACTCCAGAATGTCGCTCCTCCATGTCACTCCAGAATGTCATTCCAGAATTTAACTCCAGATTGTTAAACCTCCATGTCCCTCCTCCATGTCACTGCTCCATGTCGATCCTCTATTGCGCTCCTCCATGTCATTACTCCCTGTCTTCCACGTCATTCCTACATGTAACTCCTCCATGTCAATCCTACATGTCACTCCTCCATGTCACTCCACCATGTCGCTCCTCCATGTCACTCCTCCATGTCGATCTTCCATGTCACTCCCCCATGTCACACTTCCATGTCAATCCTCCATGTCACTGCTCCATGTCGATCCTCCATTTCGATCCTCCATGTTGCTCCACCATGTCACTACTCCATAGCTTCCATATCACTCCTCCATGTCAGTCCTCCATGTTGCTCCTCAATGTTGCTATTCCTTGTCGATCCTCCATATCGCCCCTCCATGTCAATCCTACGTTATTCCTCCATGTCGATCTTCCATGTCAATCCAGAATGTCGCTCCTCCATGTCACTCCAGAATGTCGCTCCACAATGTCTTTCCAGAATGTACCTCCTCGTTGTCAGACCTCCATGTCACTCCTCCACGTAGCTCCTCCATGTAGCTCCTCAATGTCGATCCTCATTGACGATCCTCAATGTCGCTCCTCCATGTCGATCCTCCATGTCATTCCTCCATGTAGATCCAACATGTTACTCCTCCATTTCGATCTTCAATGTCGCCCCTTTATGTCACTCTAGAATGTCGCTTCTCCATGTCACTCCAGAATGTCACACCAGAATTTAACTCCAGAATGTTACTCCTCCATGTCCCTCCTCCATGTCACTCCTCCATGTTGATCCACCATGTCAGTCCTCCTCCCTGTCTTCCACGTCAATCCTCCATGTTCCATGTCGCTCCTCCATGTAACTCCTCTATGTCGATCCTCCATGTCACTCCTCCAAGTCTTCCATGTCGACACATGTCGATCCTCCATGTGGCTCCTCCTTGCTCCTCCATATCACTCCACCATGTCGCTACTCCATGTCACTCCAGAATGTCGCTCCTCCATGTCACTCCAGAATGTTGCTCCTCCATGTCACTCCAGAATGTCGCTCCACCATGTTCATCCAGAATGAACCTCCTCGTTATCAGTCTTCCATGTCGCTCCGCGATGTCGCTCCTCCATGTAGATCCTCTATGTCGCTCTTCCATGTTGCTCCTCCTAGTCACTCCTCCATGTCAATCCTCCATGTCGCTCCTCCATTTCACTCCTCCATGTCGTTCCTCCAAGTCACTCCTCCATGTTGATCCTCCATGTCGATACTCCATGTTGCTCCTCCATGTCACTCCTCCATATCTTCCATGTCACTCCACCGTGTTCCTCCTCCACGTCACTTATTCATATCGATCCTCCATGTCACTCCTCCTTGCTCCTCCATATCACTCCTCCATGTCATTCCACCATGTCACTCCAGAATGTCACTGCTCCACGTCTCTCCTCCATGTAACTCCTCCATGTAAATCCTACATGTCACTCCTCCATGTCACTCCACCATTTCGCTCCTCCATGTCACTCCTCCATGTCGATCCTCCATGTCACTACTCAATGTTGATACCTCCATGTCACTCCAGAATGTCCCTCCTGAAAGTCACTCCAGAATGTCACTCCTCCATATTCTTCCTCCATGTCACTCCTCCATGTCGACCCTCCATGTCACTCCTCCCTGTCTTCCATATCACTCCTCCATGTCAGTCCTCCATGTCGCTCCTCCATATAGCTCCTCCATATCGCTCCTCCATGTCAATCCTCCATGTCACTCCTCCATTTAGATCCTACATGTTACTCCTCCATGTCGATTTTCCATGTCAATCCAGAATGTCGCTCCACACTGTCCCTCCAGAATGTACCCATTCGTTGTCAGACCTCCAAGTCGCTCCGTGATGTCGCTCCTTCATGTAGCTCCTCAATGTCGCTCCTCATTGTCGATCCTCCATGTCGCTCCTCCATGTCGATCCTCCATGTCATTCCTCCATGTGGATCCAACATGTTACTTCTCCATGTCGATCTTCAAGGTCGCTCCTCCATGTCCTTCCAGAATGTCGCTCCTCCATGTCACTCCAGAATGTCACTCCAGAATTTAACAACAGAATGTTCCTTTTCCATGTTCCTCCTCCATGTCGCTCCTTCATGTCACTCCAGAATGTCCCTCAAGAATGTCACTCCAGAATGTCACTCCTCCATGTTGATCCTCTATTTCCCTCCTCCATGTCACTCCTGTCTTCCACGTCAATCCTCCATGTTACTCCTCCATGTCACTCCTCCATGTCTTCCATGTCGACACATGTCGATCCTCCCTGTGGCTCCTCCTTGCTCCTACATATCACTTCACCATGTCGCTCCTCCATGTCACTCCAGAATGTCGCTACTCAATGTCACTCCAGAATATCACTCCAGATTTAACTCCAGAATGTCACACTTCCATGTCACTACTCGATGTCGCTCCTCCATGTCGATCCTCCATGTTGCTACACCATGTCTCTCTTCCATGTCTTCCATGTCACTCACCCATGTACCTCCTACATGTAGCTCCTCCATTTAGATCCTTCATGTTACTCTTCTATATCAAACCTCCACTTCCATGTCACTGCTCGATGTCGCTCCTCCATATATTTCCTCCATGTCGCTCCTCCTTGTGACTCCTCCATGTCACTCAACCTTGTCACTCCTCCATGTCACTTCTCCATGTCGATCCTCCATGTTGCTCGTCCCTGCTCGTCCATATCACTCCTCCATGTTACTCCTCCATGTCACCCCAGAATGTTGCTCCTCCATGTCACTCCAGAATGTCACTCCAGAATTTAACTCCAGAATGTCACTCCTCCATGTCCCTCCTCCATGTCAATCCTCTATGTAGATCCTCCATATAACTCCTCCTTGTCACTCCTCAATGTCGATACCTCCATGTCACTCCAGAATGTCGCTCCAGAATGCTACTCCTCCAGATGCCTCCTCCATGTCACTGCTACATGTCGATCCTCTATTTCGCTCCTCCATGTCATTCCTCTCTGTCTTCCACGTCACTCCTCCATGTAACTCCTCCATGTCAATCCTACATGTCAATCATCCATGTCACTCCACCATGTCGCTCCTCCATGTAGAACTTCCATGTCACTCCTCCATGTCACTGCTCCATGTCGATCCTCCATTTCGATCCTCCATGTTGCTCCACCATGTCACTACTCCATGTCTTCCATGTCACTCCAACATGTCAGTCCTCCATGTCTTCCATGTCACTCCCCCATGTACCTCCTCCATGTAGATCCTTCATGTTACTCCTCTATGTCAAACCTCCATGTCGCTCCTCCATGTCACTCCTCCGTGTCGCTCCTCCTTGTCACTCCTCCATGTCACTACTCAATGTCGATACCTCCATGTCACTCCAGAATGTCCCTCCTGAAAGTCACTCAAGAATGTCACTCCTCCATATTCCTCCTCCATGTCATTCCTCCCTGTCTTCCATATCACTCCTCCATGTCACTCCTACATGTCGATCATCCTTGTCGCTCCTCCATGTCGCTCCTCCATGTCACTCCTCCATGTTGATTCTCCATGTCACTCCTCCATGTCAATCCTCCATGTCGCTCCACCATGTCGCTACTCCATGTCACTCCTCCATGTTGATCCTCAATGTCACTCCTCCATGTCACTCTTCCATGTCACTGCTCGATGTCGCTCCTCCATGTCGATCCTCCATGTCGCTCCTCCTTGTTACTCCTTCATGTCGCTCCTCCTTGTCACTCCTCCTTGTCACTCATCCATGTCTTCCATGTCACTCCCCCATGTACCTCCACTATGTAGCTCCTCCATGTAGACCCTTCATGTCACTCCTCTATGTCAATCCTCGATATCTCTCACCAATGTCACTCCAGAATGTCGCTCCTCCATGTCACTCCAGAATGTCCCTCCAGAATGTCCCTCCAAAATGTAACTCCTCCGTGTCACTCCTCCATGTCGCTCCTCTTTGTCACTCCTCCATGTCACTGCTCAATATCGATCCTCCATGTCACTCCTCCTTGTCTTCCATGTTGACACATGTCGATCCTCCATGTCGCTCCTCCTTGCTCATCCATATCACTCCATCATGTCACTCCAGAATGTCACTACTCTAAGTTACTCCAGAATGTCAATCCAGATTTAACTCCAGAATGTTACTCCTCCATGTCGATTCTCCATGTTGATCTTCTATGTCTCTCCTCCATGTCACTCCTCCATCTCTACCATTTCACTCCTCCATGTCACTCCTCCTTGTTGATCCACCATGTTGCTCCTCCATGTCGATCCTCTATGTAGCTCCTCCATGTTGATCCTCCATATCACTCCTACATGTAGATCCTACACGTCACTCCTCCATATCGATCCACCTTGTTGCTCCTCCATGTCGATCCTCTATGTAGCTCCTCCATGTCGATCCTCAATGTCACTCCTATATGTAGATCCTACATGTCACTCCCGAATTTTACTCCAGAATTTAACTGTAGAATGTCACTCCTCCATGTCAGTCCTCCTTGTCAATACTTCATGTCGACTCCTCCATGTCGAACCTCCATGTCGCTCCTTCATGTCACTCCTCCATGTCGATCTTCTGTCGCTCCTCCATGTCGATCCTCAATGTCACTCCTCCATGTAGATCCTACATTTCACTCTAGAATTTCACTCCAGAATTTAACTGTAGAATGTCACTCCTCCATGTCAGTTTTCCTTGTCAATACTCCATGTCGACTCCTCCTTGTTGATCCTCCATGTCGCTCATCCTTGCTCATCCATATCACTCCACCATGTCACTCCTCCATGTCACTCCAGAATGTCGCTCCTCCATGTCAATCCAGAATGTCGCTCCTCCTAGTCACTCCCCCATGTTTATCCTCCATGTTGACTCCTACTTGTTGATCCTCCATATCGCTCTTCCATGTCGATCCTTCATGTCACTCCTCCATTTTGATCCTACATGTTACTCCTCCATGTCGATCTTCCATGTCGCTGCTCCATGTCACTCCAGAATGTCGCTCCACCATGTCCCTCCAGAATGTACTTCCTTGTTGTCAGTCCTCCATGTCGCTCCGCAATGTTGCTCCTCCATGTAGCTCCTCCATGTCGCTCTTCCATGTTGCTCCTCCATGTCACTACTCCATGTCGATCCTCCATGTCACTCCTCCATGTCGATCCTCCATGTTGGTCCTCCATGTAACTCCTCCATGTTGCTCCTCCATGTCACTCCTCTGTCTTCCATGTCACTCCCCCATCTCACTCCTCCATGTCGCTCCTCCATGTAGATCCTTCATGTTACTCCTCCATGTCGCTCCTCCTTGTCACTCCTCCATGTCACTAATCAATTTCGATCCTCCATGTCACTCCTCCATGTCTTCCATATATCTCCACCGTGTCGATCCTCCATGTCGATCCTCCATGTCACTCCCCCATTTACCTCCTCCATGTCACTCCTTCTTCATGTCACTCCTCCATGTCACTCCTCCATTTCGCTCCTCCATATCGCTCCTCCATGTTGCTCCTCCATGTCACTCCTTTATGTCAATCCTCCATGTAAATCCTCCATGAAGCTCCTCCATGTCACTCCTCTATGTCACTCTTCCTTGCTCCTCAATGTCACTCCTCTATGTCACTTCTCCATGTCACTCCTCCTTCATGTCACTCCTCCATGTCACTCTTCCTTTCTCCTCAATGTCACTCCTCCATGTCACTTCTCTATGTCACTCCTCCATGTCGCTCCTCCATGTCACTCCTCCATGTCGGCCCTCCACATCACTCCTCTATGTCACTCCTCCATGTTGAGCCTCCATGTCGCCCTTCAATGTCACTCCTCAAAATCACTCCTCCATGAAGATCCTTAAATTCACTCCTCCATGTCCGTCTTCCATGTCGCTTCTCCTTGTCACTCCTCCATGTTACTCCTCCATGTCACTCCTCCATGTCGATCCTCTATGTCACTCCTACAAGTCACTCCTCCATGTAACTCCTCCATGTCACTCTTCCTTGCTCCTCAATGTCACTCCTCCATGTCACTCCTCCATGTCACTCTTCCTTGCTCATCAATGTCACTCCTCCATGTCACTCCTCTATGTCACTCCTCCATATCACTCCTCCATGTCTATCCTCCATGTCGATCCTCCATGTCACTCCTACATGTCACTCCTCCATAAAGCTCCTACATGTCACTCCTCCATATCACTCTTTCTTGCTCCTCAATATCACCCCCCCATGTCACTCCTCTATGTCACTCCTCCATGTCACTCCTCCATGTCACTCCTCCTTCTCACTCCTCCATATCACTACTCCATGTCACTCCTCCATGTCGATCCCCCATGTCACTCCTAAATGTCACTCCTCCATGTCACTCCTCCATATCACTCCTCCATGTCTATCCTCCATGTCACTCTTCCTTGCTCCTCAATGTCACTCCTCCATGTCACTCCTCCATTTCGCTCCTCCATATCGCTTTTCCATGTCGCTCCTCCATGTCACTCCTCCATGTCGATCCTCCATGTCACTCCTCTATGTCACTCCTCCTTGTCGCTCCTCCACATCACTCCTCTATGTTACTCCTCCATGTCGATCCTCCATGTAACTCCTCCATGTGAATCCTCCATGTCACTCCTACATATCACTCCAACATGTCACTCCTCCATGTCACTCGTCCATGTCACTCTTCCTTGCTCCTCAATGTCACTCCTACATGTCACTCCTCCTTCTCACTCCTCCATATCACTACTCCATGTCACTCCTCCATGTCGATCATCCATGTCACTCCTACATGGCACTCCTCCATAAAGCTCCTACATGTCACTCCTCCATATCACTCTTCCTTGCTCCTCAATGTCACTCTTCTATGTCACTCCTCCTTGTCGCTCCTCCATGTCACTCCTCCATCTCGCTCCTCCACATCACTCCTCTATGTCACTCCTCCATGTCACTTCTCCTTCATGTCATTCCTCCATGTCACTCCTCCATTTTGCTCCTCCATATCGCTCCTCCATGTCGCTCCTTCATGTCACTCCTCCTTCTCACTCCTCAATGTCGCTCATCCACATCACTCCTCTATATCACTCCTCAATGTTACTCCTCCATATCACTCCTCCATGTCACTTCTTCATGTCTTCCATGTCACTCCTCCAAGTCTCTCATCCATGTTGCTCCTCCATGTCACTCCTACATTTCACTCCTCCATGTCACTCTTCCATGTCGCTCCTCTATGTCACTCCTCCATGTCACTCCTTCTTGCTTTTCCACGTCGCTCCTCCATGTCACTCCTCCATGTCACTCCTCCATGTTGAGCATCCATGTCGCCCTTCAATGTCACTCCTCAATATCAGTCCTACATGTTGAACCTCCGTGTTGCTCCTCAATATCACTTCTCCATGTAATTTCTCCATGTCTCTCCTCCACGTCAATCCTCTATGTCACTCCTCCATGTCACTCCTCTAGGTCACTCCTCTATGTCGATCCTGCATGTACCTCCTCCTTCTCACTCCTCAATGTCGCTCATCCACATCACTCCTCTATATAACTCCTCAATGTTACTCCTCCATATCAAATCAAATCAAATCAAATCAATTCATTTTTGTATATCGTCAAATCACAACAGAAGTTATCTCAAGACGCTTTATATATAGAGCAGGTCTATGACCGTACACCATAGTTTAGAGACCCAACAGGATCCACCAAGCGCACTGTGGCCAGGAAAAACTCCCCGATTACTGGGAAGAAACCTGGAGCAGAACCGGGCGCAGGGCGGGCGGCCATCTGACGAGACCGGCTGGGGGGATAGATAGATAGAGTGAGAGAGAGAGAGAGAGAGAGAGAGAGAGAGAGAGAGAGAGAGAGAGAGAGAGAGAGAGAGAGAGAGAGAGATAGAAGCAGCCACAATAGCAGTCTAGCAGCTGTAATAGCTAATACAAGTAGGGCTGATAACACAAAACCAATAGTGGTGGATGGAAAGAGTGATAATACAACTATCGGAAAGCCAGCACTGTCCAGCATCTCTCCTCAGTACGTCCATGTGTATTGGTGTGGGACGTCCCTGCGATCGATGCCCGTGCGTTGGTTCCTGCAGCATCAGCATGCTTGCTGGGAGCTCTTGATGTCTTTGGCAGTGATTGAGAAGTGTTATTCTCCAGGCTGCCACATTGTCACTAGGTGTTGGAAATCCCTCATTAGCATTGGTAGTCCCTCGTACAGACGTAGTTAATTAGGGATGGTAGCAGTTGGTGTCAAGCAGGCACCGACGCGGCAGCAGATGCAGCCACAATACCGGAGACCACCAAGATCCAGGTGAAACCCTGCTCCAAGTGTGCCCATGTATGTCACTCCTCCATGTCACTCCTTCTTGCTGCTCCACGTTGCTCCTCCATGTGACTCCTTCTTGCTGCTCCACTTAGCTCTTAAATGTAACTCCTCTATATCACTCCTCTATTTCGCTCCTCCAACTCACTCCTCTATGTCAATCCTCCATTTCACTCCTCCATATCACGCTACTCCTCTATGTCACTCATCCATTTCGATTTTCCATTTCACTCCACCATGTCACTCCCCCATGTCGATCATCCATGTTGCTCCTCCATGTCACTTATCCTTGTCACTATTTCTTGCCCCTCCATTTCACTACTCTATGTCATCCCTTCATGTCACTCCTCAATAATACTCCTACATGTTGAGCCTCCATGTCGCTCCTCAATGTCACTCCTCCATGTCACTCCTCCATGAAGCTCCTACAAGTCACTCCTCTATGTCACTCTTCTTTGCTACTCAATGTCACTCCTTTATGTCACTCCTCCATGTCGCTCCTCCACATCACTCCTCTATGTCACTCCTCCATGTCACTCCTCCATGTCACTCCTCCTTCTCACTCCTCCATATCACTACTCCATGTCACTCCTCCATGTCGATCCCCCATGTCACTCCTAAATGTCACTCCTCCATGTCACTCCTCCATATCACTCCTCCATGTCTATCCTCCATGTCACTCTTCCTTGCTCCTCAATGTCACTCCTCCATGTCACTCCTCCATTTCGCTCCTCCATATCGCTTTTCCATGTCGCTCCTCCATTTCACTCCTCCATGTTGATCCTCCATGTCACTCCTCTATGTCACTTCTCCTTGTCGCTCCTCCACATCACTCCTCTATGTTACTCCTCCATGTCGATCCTCCATGTAACTCCTCCATGTGAATCCTCCATGTCACTCCTACATATCACTCCAACATGTCACTCCTCCATGTCACTCGTCCATGTCACTCTTCCTTGCTCCTCAATGTCACTCCTACATGTCACTCCTCCTTCTCACTCCTCCATATCACTACTCCATGTCACTCCTCCATGTCGATCATCCATGTCACTCCTCCATAAAGCTCCTACATGTCACTCCTCCATATCACTCTTCCTTGCTCCTCAATGTCACTCTTCTATGTCACTCCTCCTTGTCGCTCCTCCATGTCACTCCTCCATCTCGCTCCTCCACATCACTCCTCTATGTCACTCCTCCATGTCACTTCTCCTTCATGTCATTCCTCCATGTCACTCCTCCATTTTGCTCCTCCATATCGCTCCTCCATGTCGCTCCTTCATGTCACTCCTCCTTCTCACTCCTCAATGTCGCTCATCCACATCACTCCTCTATATCACTCCTCAATGTTACTCCTCCATATCACTCCTCCATGTCACTTCTTCATGTCTTCCATGTCACTCCTCCAAGTCTCTCATCCATGTTGCTCCTCCATGTCACTCCTACATTTCACTCCTCCATGTCACTCTTCCATGTCGCTCCACTATGTCACTCCTCCATGTCACTCCTTCTTGCTTTTCCACGTCGCTCCTCCATGTCACTCCTCCATGTCACTCCTCCATGTTGAGCATCCATGTCGCCCTTCAATGTCACTCCTCAATATCAGTCCTACATGTTGAACCTCCGTGTTGCTCCTCAATATCACTTCTCCATGTAATTTCTCCATGTCTCTCCTCCACGTCAATCCTCTATGTCACTCCTCCATGTCACTCCTCTAGGTCACTCCTCTATGTCGATCCTGCATGTACCTCCTCCTTCTCACTCCTCAATGTCGCTCATCCACATCACTCCTCTATATAACTCCTCAATGTTACTCCTCCATATCAAATCAAATCAAATCAAATCAATTCATTTTTGTATATCGTCAAATCACAACAGAAGTTATTTCAAGACGCTTTATATATAGAGCAGGTCTATGACCGTACACCATAGTTTAGAGACCCAACAGGATCCACCAAGCGCACTGTGGCCAGGAAAAACTCCCCGATTACTGGGAAGAAACCTGGAGCAGAACCGGGCGCAGGGCGGGCGGCCATCTGACGAGACCGGCTGGGGGGATAGATAGATAGAGTGAGAGAGAGAGAGAGAGAGAGAGAGAGAGAGAGAGAGAGAGAGAGAGAGAGAGAGAGAGAGAGAGAGATAGAAGCAGCCACAATAGCAGTCTAGCAGCTGTAATAGCTAATACAAGTAGGGCTGATAACACAAAACCAATAGTGGTGGATGGAAAGAGTGATAATACAACTATCGGAAAGCCAGCACTGTCCAGCATCTCTCCTCAGTACGTCCATGTGTATTGGTGTGGGACGTCCCTGCGATCAATGCCCGTGCGTTGGTTCCTGCAGCATCAGCATGCTTGCTGGGAGCTCTTGATGTCTTTGGCAGTGATTGAGAAGTGTTATTCTCCAGGCTGCCACATTGTCACTAGGTGTTGGAAATCCCTCATTAGCATTGGTAGTCCCTCGTACAGACGTAGTTAATTAGGGATGGTAGCAGTTGGTGTCAAGCAGGCACCGACGCGGCAGCAGATGCAGCCACAATACCGGAGACCACCAAGATCCAGGTGAAACCCTGCTCCAAGTGTGCCCATGTATGTCACTCCTCCATGTCACTCCTTCTTGCTGCTCCACGTTGCTCCTCCATGTGACTCCTTCTTGCTGCTCCACTTAGCTCTTAAATGTAACTCCTCTATATCACTCCTCTATTTCGCTCCTCCAACTCACTCCTCTATGTCAATCCTCCATTTCACTCCTCCATATCACGCTACTCCTCTATGTCACTCATCCATTTCGATTTTCCATTTCACTCCACCATGTCACTCCCCCATGTCGATCATCCATGTTGCTCCTCCATGTCACTTATCCTTGTCACTATTTCTTGCCCCTCCATTTCACTACTCTATGTCATCCCTTCATGTCACTCCTCAATAATACTCCTACATGTTGAGCCTCCATGTCGCTCCTCAATGTCACTCCTCCATGTCACTCCTCCATGAAGCTCCTACAAGTCACTCCTCTATGTCACTCTTCTTTGCTACTCAATGTCACTCCTTTATGTCACTCCTCCATGTCGCTCCTCCACATCACTCCTCTATGTCACTCCTCCATGTCACTCCTCCATGTCACTCCTCCTTCTCACTCCTCCATATCACTACTCCATGTCACTCCTCCATGTCACTCCTCCATGTCACTCCTCCATGTCACTCCTCCATGTCTATCCTCCATGTCACTCTTCCTTGCTCCTCAATGTCACTCCTCCATGTCACTCCTCCATTTCGCTCCTCCATATCGCTCCTCCATGTCGCTCCTCCATGTCACTCCTCCATGTTGATCCTCCATGTCACTCCTCTATGTCACTCCTCCATGTCGCTCCTCCACATCACTCCTCTATGTCACTCCTCCATGTCGATCCTCCATGTAACTCCTCCATGTGAATCCTCCATGTCACTCCTACATATCACTCCAACATGTCACTCCTCCATGTCACTCCTCCATGTCACTCTTCCTTGCTCCTCAATGTCACTCCTACATGTCACTCCTCCTTCTCACTCCTCCATATCACTACTCCATGTCACTCCTCCATGTCGATCCTCCATGTCACTCCTCCATAAAGCTCCTACATGTCACTCCTCCATATCACTCTTCCTTGCTCCTCAATGTCACTCCTCCATGTCACTCCTCCTTGTCGCTCCTCCATGTCACTCCTCCATCTCGCTCCTCCACATCACTCCTCTATGTCACTCCTCCATGTCACTCCTCC
>CAKALS010000059.1:0-37520 GCA_916701275.1 Sebastes miniatus
AAGGTGGGCGATATGATTCATCTCTACTAGATCGGGATTAGTCAATTTATATCTTGATTTACGTATATATTGTAGAGCTGTCAAAGTTAACGCGATAATAAGGTTAACACTAATTTGTTTAAACGCCACTAATTTCTTTAACGCATTTCATACTAGCTTGTCGTGAAGGAGGCTAAATAAAGCTCCAAATTTATGCTACATTTTTGCAAGGAAAAACTAGCATGGCCATTTTCAAAGAGGTCTCTTGACCTCTGACCTCAGAAAATGGTTCTATGGGTACCCACGAGTCTCCCCTTTACAGAAGAGCACACTTTATGATAATCACATGCAGTTTGGGGCAAGTCATAGTCAAGTCAACACACTGACACACTGACAGCTGTTGTTGTCTGTTGGGCTGCAGTTTGCCATGTTATGATTTGAGCATATTCTTTATGCTAAAAATGAAGTACCTGTGAGGGTTTCTGGACAATATTTGTCATTGTTTTGTGTTGTTAACTTATTTTCTGTAATAAATATATAAATACATTTGCATAAAGCAGCATATTTGCCCACTCCCATGGTGATAAGAGTATTAAATACTTGACAAATCTCCCTTTAAGGTACATTTTGAACAGATACAAAATTAGTGATTAAGTTACGATTAATCGCAATTAATCATGGACAATCATGCGATTAACGCGATCAAATATTTTAAATAACTGAACTTAATAACTTTAAATACTGAAAATCTAAGTTTTAATCTACTATATCACAATAATGCAAAAGGCCTGTAAATAAATACAATATTGTCATAAAGAAGCCCTGCTCATAGATTTTTAATTATTGACCACAATGGCCTAATACAACCACACATACTGTACTAAAGAGAGATACCTCAGTGTAAACAGTCCAACACTAATTATATAATTTTAAATTAAAAAAATGTTTATTGTAAATAAATATATTAATAAATATAATTTAAAAATATAAATAGACAGTCAATTTATTAATACAACACTTATCTAAAAACTCTTTTAAAAGTCCTCCATTTGAAACAAGAACATTATCGATTATTATTATTTTCTTGATTGTTTTTTCCTCCATAAAATGTCATAAAATAGAATCATCTGTGAATTTAGCATCACACTTTGTTACATTAAATTACTTTTACAGTAATCGTATCATTTTGTAAGCTTCTATAAGCAAAGCAGATGGATAGTGACTGAGCACATACACCCCAAGTTGGGTACCGGTTCAGGACAAGAGCAGCATACAAAGCAGCACCTCTTACCAGGGTGCACAGCATAGGAGGTCACTCCTTTCCCTTCAGTCATGCGGGCCACTTCCTGACTGAAGTAGATGTTGGCCAGCTTGCTGCGGCAGTAGGTGAAGAAGGGCAAAAGGTTGTAGTTGAGGTCCTGGAAGTCCAGTTTCTGGTATTTGTAGCTGGAGCATGTGAGGGTGACCACACGGCTGGGGCCACATTCCTTCAGGCGAGGCAGAAGCAGATTGGTTAGGAGGAAGTGACCCAAGTGGTTGACGCCAAAACACATGCTGAAGCTGTCGTCCGTCCAGTCGAGGACACCGGGCATGCCTGAGGAAACACCACACAGGGCTTTTAGCTGATGTTGTTGCACAATCTGTACAGTATACAGTGACCACTATGCTCAGAAAAACTTGAAGGAACACCTTTTCTCCTCTTTCTGTCTTTGGTGTTACTGTTTCATGTATCAAGAGACTTCCATGTGGTTGACACCCTCACCTGCATTGTTGATCAGGATGTCAAGCCTCTTCTCTTTCTGGAGGAAGCTCTTACAGAACTCCCTCACAGAGCGCAGGCTGGCCAGATCCAGCTCCATGTGAAGGACGTTAAGGCTGTGACTCTTGAACTTGATCTCCCTCACCGCCTTCTCGGCCTTGTCCGGGTCTCTGCAAGCGATGATGACACGGGCGCCTCTCGTTGCCAAGGCAACAGCTGACTCCTTGCCAATGCCAGAATTGCCACCTGCAAAGAAAGAAAATAGAAAAACAGTCATTTCACGTGTTTGTGTTCATGGGATGGGATTATGACTCGGAAGAGGACAGCAGTAATATTGCCTCCAATAATCAGAATTCATACTGATCTTCATGTATACAGTACAGTCCACTAACAAGATTCAAGATTCAAGATGTTTATTGTCACGCCGGTTATACAGGTACAATCGTGTGAAATGCTTTTTGCTGGGAAGCTCCAATACAAGTTATAAGTTATATTACAATTATAAAAGGAAATACTTTGTACAAGGGCATATTAAGAACATATACAGGAGCTGGTTTAGTGGAGTGGTTTAGAGGAGCTGGTTTAGTGGAGTGGTTTAGAGGAGTGGTTTAGAGGAGCTGGTTTAGAGGAGCTGGTTTAGTGGAGTGGTTTAGAGGAGTGGTTTAGAGGAGCTGGTTTAGAGGAGCTGGTTTAGTGGAGTGGTTTAGAGGAGCTGGTTTAGAGGAGCTGGTTTAGTGGAGTGGTTTAGAGGAGCTGGTTTAGAGGAGCTGGTTTAGTGGAGCTGGTTTAGTGGAGTGGTTTAGAGGAGCTGGTTTAGAGGAGCTGGTTTAGTGGAGTAGTTTAGAGGAGCTGGTTTAGTGGAGTGGTTTAGAGGAGCTGGTTTAGAGGAGCTGGTTTAGTGGAGTAGTTTAGAGGAGCTGGTTTAGTGGAGCTGGTTTAGTGGAGCTGGTTTAGTGGAGTAGTTTAGAGGAGCTGGTTTAGTGGAGCTGGTTTAGAGGAGCTGGTTTAGAGGAGCTGGTTTAGTGGAGCTGGTTTAGTGGAGTGGTTTAGAGGAGCTGGTTTAGAGGAGCTGGTTTAGTGGAGTAGTTTAGAGGAGCTGGTTTAGTGGAGCTGGTTTAGAGGAGCTGGTTTAGAGGAGCTGGTTTAGTGGAGTAGTTTAGAGGAGCTGGTTTAGAGGAGCTGGTTTAGAGGAGCTGGTTTAGAGGAGCTGGTTTAGAGGAGCTGGTTTAGTGGAGTAGTTTAGAGGAGCTGGTTTAGAGGAGCTGGTTTAGAGGAGCTGGTTTAGTGGAGTAGTTTAGAGGAGCTGGTTTAGAGGAGCTGGTTTAGAGGAGCTGGTTTAGTGGAGTAGTTTAGAGGAGCTGGTTTAGTGGAGCTGGTTTAGAGGAGCTGGTTTAGAGGAGCTGGTTTAGTGGAGTAGTTTAGAGGAGCTGGTTTAGTGGAGTGGTTTAGAGGAGCTGGTTTAGAGGAGTAGTTTAGAGGAGCTGGTTTAGTGGAGCTGGTTTAGTGGACCTGGTTTAGTGGAGCTGGTTTGGTGGCAGGCTGCTGCTCCCCAAGTGCTCCACAGACAGACTCAGGAAATCCTTTGTCCCCCGAGGCATCAAACTGTACAACACCTCTCTAGGGAGGAGGAGGGGGACAAAGGAAGACGGTCTGCAGGACTTTCATAGACTAAGCTACTGGAGTTACCCTGCACTATACTCAGTTTTAACAGTCTCTTCTGCACTTTTTTAATAGTCGTGTATTACACAGTTGTTACCCTGCACTATACTCATTTTAACAGTTTTCTTCATCTCCTTGTATTTTTATATCTGGTATATTTTTGTGTACTTTGCACTACTAACTTTTTTACTGCCTTTTTACTAACATGTTTTTGCACTATGGAACTGTGATGCTGGAAACTTGAATTTCCCCTCGGGATCAATAGAGTTACTATCTATCTATCTATCTATACAGGCATATTAAGAACATATACATTAAGAAACATGTACAGAATATACAGTATAAGATGTATTTTTGTGTGAGAAGGTGTCGTATGTATTATCTATTTAAAAGTCTGATGGCTTGGGGGAAAAACTGTTCCTCAGTCTGCTGGTGAGAGTCCTGGATGACCTGTATCTTCTAGCAGAGGGCAGGATGGAGAACAGGCTGTGTAACAAACGATCCCTGCTGCTGCAAGAAACAAGACATGTTTATTTACCTGTTATAAGAACTGTTTTGCCATCAAGTCTTTTCAGGTCGGTGCAGTACCTCCTCTTTTTCATCCATTTCAAAATGAAAAAAGAAACTAAGGACGCGATGATTGTGTAGAGAAAGTACATGCTCCTATCTTTTAATCATCAGCAGCAGCAGTAACGTTGCTGATGATGCTGCTGGCTGTATGAGCTGACGTCAGCTGGCTTGTTAGAAATTGCTATTTGACTTGAAACACGTCATTCTTTTAACCCCCTTTGCTGTTCCTCCATTACGGTTCTTGTCGCGGTGAACGTGGTGGAGATGATCCATGCAGGACGATTTTAACACGACAGAAGACAGTTATATTTAATTTGACAACCCCCCTCCTCCAATTCATTCTAGTCACTTTGCAGGATGTGGAGTCACGTGAAGGGCGCATGCGCTAAATGTAGTGATGTGTTGGTCACGAACGAGCCGGTTCAAAGAGCCGGCTCTTTTAAGTGAACGATAAGAGCTGGCTCTTTTAAGTGAATGATAATGGTACGTGTCCACAGGGGCGTTTTTTATCGCGAGGGGACGCGACGTTTCCCAACATTTGACGCTTGGTGGGCTGTCACTAGACACAGGCTCTCCCCACCTGATTGGACGAACGCTTTCCCTCCGTGGGCTGCTGCTCCCAGCTTTCAAACCGGAAACAACATGAAGGCTCGTTAGGAAACTTTCTTCTCTTATTTCACGAAAATAGTTCACCGAAATGTGTTTCTGAAAACATTTGAGGCGAGAAATAAGCCATGTGGTTGCTGAATCTGTCTTTATTTTGGATCGACAACGTTTATTTTATAAGATTCTCGGGAGTTTCGAGAGGCGGCGGATCGCGTCGGACGTCTGTGATTTACATAAAGTAGACTAGACATCAACTTTATGTAAATGAGGAGCGGGCGTTGTGACGCTTCGTTTCTCGAATCGCGACGCCACGCTACCAGAATGCATTGCGCAGCTGCTTACATAGACAATGAATGGGAAGCTTGGAAAGCACGGAGGCTGTGGACACGTACCATAAGAGCCGGCTCCCGTCCGAGAGCCGTTTTTTTCTTTTTCTTTCTTTAATTAATTCAAGGCAGAATGATAGGACGATCTTCTCCGCGCCACGGGCACTCCATGCACTGACTGTGACTGAATGTTGTGTTAATGACGTCCGTGCGACCAATCAGGTGATGCCAGACAAGGATCATACGATCAAGCAGGGAGGGGTGGGGGTGCGCGGTGTGCTGACGGTCTACAGGTACAGAGCAGGAGGGAGAGGAGGAGAGAAAGAGAGAGAGAGGAGTGCGGTGTGCAAATAGCAGACAAGATGAGTGACAGTCGGAAACGAAGCAGCATGTAAAATTATGGTATTCTGGAAATTATAGGGTTTTTAGTATAATTATATTGAATAATTTAAGTGATATATGTGCACACATACTAATCAAAAATCAAAACAGCGCTAAATTTGGCTGAATTATAAAAAACAGAAGTGGTAAAATGAAGAACCGTTTGGGAGCCGAAAGAGCCGGCTCTTCTTGGTGAGCTGAGCCAAATAATCTGGCTCACTAAAAAGAGCCGGAATTCCCATCACTAGTGGAGTCACATGAAGTGCCCATGCGCCAAATGATCAAATCCCGCAATATCTCGCGAGAATATATTATTTCAATTTGAGGAATAAACACAGTCGTGATGGGAATTCCGGCTCTTTTTAGTGAGCCAGATCATTTGGCTCAGCTCACCAAGAAGAGCCGGCTCTTTCGGCTCCCAAACAGCTCTTCATTTTTACCACTTTTGCCTTTTATAATTCAGCCGAATTTAGCGCTGTTTTGACCTATAATTAGTATGTGTGTACATATATCACTTAAATTATTCAATATAATTATACAAAACCTTATAATTTCCAGAATACCATAATTTTACATGCTGCTTCGTTTCCGACTGTCACTCATCTCTGCTATTCGCGCACCGCGCTCCTCTCTCTCTCTTTCTCTCCTCCTCTCCCTCCTGCTCTGTACCTGTACCTGTGCCCCTCCCTGCTTGATGCGATCCTTGTCTATCATCACCTGATTGGTCGCACAGAAGTCATTAACACAACATTCAGTCACAGTCAGTGCATGGAGCGCCCGTGGCGCAGAGAAGATCATCCTATAATTCTGCCTTGAATTAATTAAATAAAATAAAAAAAACGGCTCTCGGACGGGAGCCGGCTCTTATCGTTCACTTAAAAGAGCCGGCTCTTTGAACCGGCTCGTTCGCTTCGACACATCACTAGAATAAACACAGACACTAACGTTAAAATCCCAGCTAAAATGACTTAAAAGCGAAATTATAAACATGACAGCGTGCTTATTGTGAAGCATATAGCTATATTTTGTGTTGGTAAGTTATTTGTGAAGATTTTTTTTTAAACCTTCGGACCTACGTTCAATTAACTAACATCTGTTAATTAATAACTTCATAACTGCCACCAGAAACTCGTGTCGAATGACCTTTGAAACTTTGCTACAACTTCAATGCCAGGCTTGGTGTAGGACAGGTATGTGTGTGTTCACACAGTGTTAGTTTTGTTCTCCAAGATAAACATGAGAGTCCATTTGAGAGAGACCATTTTTCTCTGTGGAATTATTCTTATTTTCTCATCTAAAACAGCTGGTAAGTCACTTTCAGAGACATGTCAGGGAATAAGGTTGATTAATAAAAATTAAATAATGCAATGTGGTGTGCAGGTATAGGCAGTGGTGGACAGTAAGTACACTAACTACATTTACTCAAGTACTGTAAACAACTATTTTTGAGGTAAATGTACTGTATGAGTATTGTATTTCCATTTTCTACTACTTGAGACTTCTACTTTACTACAGTTCAGAGGGAAATAGTGTACTTTTTACTCCACTATTTGTTTTATAGCTTTAGTTAGATTCAGATTAACAATACATAATCTAATCAACAAATACAGTAAAACATGATGTGTTATGATAAGATAAGCTTCACCTAATGAGCTTCACCTTTACCAGCTGCAACATTAAAGTGATGTACACATTAATGCATCAAGAATTATAATTCAATACTGTAGTATAATATATATTGTTCTGACATAGGCCATTCTGCATAATGAGTACTTTTACTTAAGTACACTAACTACATTTACTCAAGTACTGTAAGCTACTTAAGTACTATTTTGAGGTAAATGTACTGTACTTGAGTACCGTATTTCCATTTTCTACCACTTAATACTTCTACTTTACTACAATTCAGAGGGAAATAGTGTACTTTTTACTCCACTACATTTACTTAAGTAAAACATCTGAATACTGTGTTGTATATAAGTTATAATTTTCATAGAATTCAGTGCAATTAGTTAACTTAATTATTAAAGGATTTTGAGAGCATTAGGCTTCCTTAGTGATAAATGATTTGTTTTTGTTTCTACTAGGTCAAACATGCAGGGGAAAGTGTGGAGATGTATTGGAGGAATGCTCCTGCCATGCAACTTGTGTGTCTTTGCTGAACTGCTGCACAGACTACAACCAGTCCTGTTTCCAGGTGACGCCTCACTCCAGCTCCATGCTGGGTGGAAGAGCTCTCAGGATCCTCAGCTTGGTCCTTCATCCTGGTGGGAGACTTCTCTGCAGGTTGTGTCTACGAGGGACCTCTGACGCACGTCATGATCTATATCTGGCATACACTGACTCATCATTCCAATATAGGTTCACAATGTGGAAAGCGTATACATTTCACATGTTTTTTCTGACTAAGTGCATATGTTTTGCAATAGATCTTGTTTTTGTGTGTACTATCCGAAGTATTAGTAACTGATATTCCAATAATTTTTATCTTCAGAAAAAGGCAGACAGTAATCCTGAGAATCAAAAAAAGTGTTGCTTACTGAAAAAAACACAAACGTTTTTATTAGTGTGATTAAAAATACTTATATTTTTCAGAACCTTTGCAAACGTCGTAACACTGAACAAACACTCTTTGTAGATGTTAAGCACTAAATATGTCAGTAGAGTTTCTCTTTCATTGAGGTACTGTCACAAAACAAATAAATGATGAACTTGATTAGAAAGTATGCTGCTCATGCAATCTCTATGCCTTAATTATATTCCTGTATTTAAAGCAAATGGAAACATGCTGTCAATATGAAGAAAATATGACATATTTAATTCTCTGATATTGCAGTATTAATACAACTTAAATTTATCCAATAATTTAACCTTAAATTAATTTACTATTGTCTCATGATATGTTTCAGTGATCGACTCCCATTTAAAGTTGCAAATACCAACCTGAGACAGACATATTGTTTTCAGAGAATGTTCTTAATCTTGTGTTGTAAGCACCTAAAATTGTTATTCTACTGACCATTGACCTCCTATGGTGCGGTATGACTGTTTACAGAAGAGAAATGGTATTAAGGATAAAGTACTGTATTAGTGTTGTATAGCTAGCCAAAAAACAAAATCCTGTTTTTCTGTTTCTTTTGCAGGTTCAAAGGTGAGATTGAACGAGAAGGATTTATTGATGCTGAAGGCCACGGCTACTGTATCTCTCCTTTATTGTACGAGACGGGTTGGATACCTTTTACCGTCTCAACAGACGGAATACATTTTGACAGATCTGGAGAGTACTTGTCAGGTATGTTACTGAAATGTTTTTCACCTCTAAGTTTGCAAACACCTGAACCTGTCATTTGATTTGATTTAGAATCCATTATACACTGTACTGGTTTAGGATCACCCATCCATTATCTGTAACCGCTGATCCTATTCAGGATTGCGTGGGGGCTGGAGCCGATCCCAGCTGACATTGGGCGAAGGCGGGGTACACCCTGAACTGGTCGCCAGACTATCACAGGGCTGACACATAGAGACAGACAACCATTCACACTCACATTCACTCCTACGGGCAATTTAGAGTCAACAGTTAACCTAACCTGAGGCCTCTACTACGAAGCGAGATCAACATATCCAGGGTATCTTTTTGTTATCTGGCTTAAAGCAGCAGTAGGCGAGACTGGAGCAAATATGATTTAAAAAAAGTTCTGTTTATGAAATGGTCACTATATCCTGACAGTAGTGCATGGAACAGGTAATCTGAAAGAAATCATGTGCCTCGGTGTCCTCTGGTGTCCTCTAGTGTCCTCCGGTGCTCTCCGGTGCTCATAATGGCATCTGCAAGATTTCACAGACCGAGGAAGCAACCATTTATGTAACTGTTCACAAAGAGTTTTCATTGAGCAAAGTTTTATTGTTATTTTCTTAAAGTTGCACAACATATTTTTACTTTAGATCAGCAAAACTCTGGTTACCTATGTGTCCCCTTGTTTTTCACTGTGTTAGTCCACCCCAGTAAAGCGGACTCTGCCTTTGAAGTCACCCTGGTGAATGCAACACAGTGGCAGTACTATGGCACGCCGAACATGGCAGGGCGGCTTAAGATGACATGGAACAGCTCTTTGATTGGAGCAGAGAGGGTCAACGTAGAGCTGTGGGGTTACAGAGAGTTCAGCAGGAGCACAGGGGCAGAGACGAACGGATCATCCTCTCTGCAGGCCGAGCTGAGCTATCTGTACTCTCTTGGCAGGAATCTGCCCGACACTGGTGCCTTCGGCTTCATCCCGGAGCCCTCAAAGGACTTCTCTGACTGGCAGTTAGGGAATATCCGCATCACTGCTAGTTCTACGTCAGATGGAGCAAGGTATCCATAATACATATCAAAACATTTTAGAAATATCCCACATCTAAAGGAAACATTTTCTTTCTGTTCATATTTGGCTGGTACCAGGAACAACTATAGATTAATTGTAGTGCTACTAATTTTACAGCTGTTATAAATCAGCACAAATCCTAAAGGTAAAAAAATGACTGGGACAGTATTTGCAATTGGGTTTAACGTATATTTAGTAGGGCTGTCAATCGATTAAAATATTTAAGCGTGATTAATCACATAGTTAATCGCAATTAATTACAAATGAATCACACTTTTTTCTGTTCAAAATTTACCTTAAAGGGAGATTTGTCAAGTATTTAATACTATTATCAACATGCTAGTGGGCAAATATGCTTTTTTTATGCAAATGTATGTTTATATTTATTATTTGAAATCAATTAACAACACAAGACAATGACAAATATTGTCCAGAAACCCTCACAGGTACTGCATTTAGCATAAAAAATATGCTCAAATCATAACATGGCAAGCTCAAGCCCAACAGGCAACCACAGCTGTCAGTGTGTCAGTGTGCTGACTTCACTATGACTTGCCCCAAAACTGCATGTGATTATCATAAAGTGGGCATGTCTGTAAAGGGGAGATTCGTGGGTACCCATAGAACCCATTTTCATTCACATATCTTGAGGTCAGAGGTCAAGGTACCCCTTTGAAAATAGCCATGCCAGTTTTTTCCTCGCCAAAATGTAGCATAAGTTTGGGGCATGATTGTTACCAATGGATCCCTTAGGTTTTCTAGTTTCATATGGTACCATATCTTCACTCTAGTTTTAAAACTGAACCGACTACAACCTAAAAATCACAAGTTACATTAATGTGTTAAAGAAATTAGTGGCGTTACAACAAATTTGCGTTAATGCGTAATGATTCAACAACATTTTTGTTATGTGATGTAATATCCCAAACATTTGTTGGGTTCAGTTTCTTAAATTTGATGATCTTTTGAAGACTTTTATATAAATGGAATATTTTGGGCTTTTTCTACTGTTAGTTGGACAAAATAAGTAATATCCAGATGTCACCTCGATTATTAGACAAAATAATCATCACATAATTAATTTCAGCCCTAGCCTGAACTTTGATTTTAAGTTTATATATATATAATATATACAGTATATTTCAGGGAAAATAATCTAATATTTCAAAGTAACTCTGATTGGTAATTGTTTATATGCAGGGATGTAGAGGGGCTCTGGAACGGAGGTCATGTCTTAGCCTGGCACCTGGAGCAGGCTTTCAGAGATGACTCCGCAGCCTGGGCCAAGAGCAAATGTCTGCAGTGGGACGTCCTGGAGAAGAAGCTGCCCAACTTCCTGGACGAGCTCATTGATTGTCCTTGCACTCTGGCACAGGCCCGGGCAGACACGGCTAGGTTTCATGTGAGTGCACTTCAATGACTCTGGTATTATTATATGAGTAATATATATGTAATATTATAATATATCTTTTAAATTATTTATTATTTTAGTTTTTCTTTTGAAGAAGTAGTCATAATAGTAGCTATAGTAGCAATAATAACCCTATCAGTATTACTATAATTAGTGCATATAATAACAGAAAAATACACTTTTCTTAACTAATTTCAAAATAAAAGGAAGAAAAGAGTGTTTGCTTAAAGAAATTATAGCACTGTCTAACAAGTAATTGGTTGATGTTTGAATATTTAAAGGCGGATTTCATCTGCTGATTAAACTAAGACATTAGCAAATATTTTGAGAGTGACCTTCTCTGTTACGCAAAATAAAACAATGACAATTACATGAGACCTTTGTTAGAGAAAAAATATGTAAGCAATATTAAAGATGGTCAAGGCGAATAAATGCTTTACGGTTTATTTTAGACCAAAATGAAATGTGAATTGTATAATGAAGGTTATGCACAGTTCCTGTTATAAATTGTATTCACTTTTCAAGTCAAAGATCATAATAGCCAGATAAATCAGAAAAGGAATTATGTTTTCAAGGTCAAATTTGTATGGCAAATATTGCAATTAAATTCCACAAATGACACCGAATTATACTAAAACGATGACAGCCGCATTGTGACCGGTGAGTATGATTAGTTATCCTGAGTTTGAGGAAGTAAACAAAAGCAGTGTTCAATTGCATACTGTAGTATGAATGATTGGAATTCATTCCTCTAATGATAAGGAAACAAACAGACTGTCAGGATTAATTTAGGGAACATGCTTTGTGTTGAGTCATGACATGTGATCAGCACACTGACACTGACCAATAAGTATTGATTCTTGAACCGAAATGTATTTATAGTCAAATCATATTAAATCACGTGTATTATCTTACTTAGACTGATTTTTGATTCACTGTGTTATTTCAGACTGACTATAGTTGTGACATTGAGAGGGGCAGTGTGTGCACTTTTCACCCAGGTAGTGTCCACTGCGTCAGAGCAATTCAGGCCAGGTAGGAGTGACAAGAGGACAGATCAAGTTCTTACCTTTTTTTTACAAGTCTTCACTTTTTGACAGGATTTTCTTCTCATATTTCCAGTCCCACGCATGGATCGGGGCAGCAGTGCTGCTATGACAGCACAGGCTCTCTGGTGCTGACAGGAGACTCGAACGGTGGCAGCACCCCAGACAGGGCTCACGACTGGGGCTCGCCTCCATACAGGGAGCCGCCACGAGTGCCGGGGTACTCCCACTGGCTTTACGATGTCATGAGTTTCTACTACTGCTGCCTGTGGTCTGACCACTGCCACATCTACTTCAACCATCGACCTTCTAGCGGGTGTCGCAACTACGACCCCCCGAGAACTGGTGAGAACATTCATAAGTTAAATCAAGTGTATCTTGTATCTTACCACCGCTCCTTTTTTAGAGGGGCAGGAGTGTGGTACAGGGGGTCTTGAATGAATTAAAATAAATTGTGAAAGTGTATAAGGGTTTAGAGCATTATGATAGAAGTATATGACGGCCATTTCCATTATCTGATATGTCTCATAAATTGTGACATCATTTTTGCGTTGATACTATTTGTTACACATATTTGGTGATAAATTTAACCATTTTTTACCACTCAAGAATTGATAAAAATGATCAATAATCTCTCCAAAATACCACATTAAGACACCAATGATCTTGAGGTACACCACAGAAAAAGCCATGCTGTGATTTGGGATCAAAAACATTTTTTGAGTTTTATTCGGCAATTGGATGGCGAGCACTTCTGTTATGGAAACTGCTCAGAAACCCCCTTATTGTTAATATAGCTCAGAAAGCCATCCATCTTCTGAATGCTCTAGGTCTCTAGTTTGTGGCTGTAAAGTTTCATGAGGCTGTGATTATCCTAGAGGTCACCACAGGTCATTTTATAACAGGGATGTCAAGTTTAAAAAAAATGGTCTCACTACAATGAAATGGCTACTATGGGGACTAACATCATCACACATGAATACAATTGGGCTCATTGGATCCACAAGGGTCTCAGCTTTACAGTGATACCCAAATCATGCAATTCCAAGACTGTTTAGGGACCCCAGTATGTAGAAATATTAAAATACATAATTTTAAAATAGGCTAAAATAACAGAGTTATACTGTATGAAAAAAACGGCATGGTGATTATCATAAAGTGGGCATGTCTGTAAAGGGGAGACTCATGGGTACCCATAGAACCCATTTTCATTCGCATATCTTGAGGTCAGAGGTCAAGGGACCCCTTTGAAAATGACCATGCCACTTAAAACTGAGCCAGCTGCAGCCTCTGACAGACAGTATGTGTGTGGGCCGTCAGATAACAGGTTAATTAACCAGTTAATTTGAATCTTAACTCAGATTTCTGGTTCATTAGTTGCTCAGCTACCTTTAACTTTAAGGTTTTATGGTTATTATTTTACAACATTAACATCTGAAATAAAACAAATGGAAAGTTTGGAAGAAGGTGTCAAATCAATTAACTCAGATTTGTTTGTATGTCATAATAATTTTGGACAAGATAAGGATTTTATATATTTCTTAACATCAAACCTATTTATAGGTGAATAAGGAGACTGAAGAAAACTGATACTGCAAAAAGTACATCACAAACTGCAAGAAAAGTCTATCTGTGTTTAACTGCCTCTGTGTGGCCATACCACACATACTCTACTCTGCAAATGAACATTAGAGTAGCAGGTAAAACCAGATCAGTTTGCAGGAGACGTAAATGAATTACAGACTGTGGCTGAGCGTTAAGATGTGGAAATATATTAGATCATACAATTGCTACCTGCTCTCCAGAGACTATAAACGCAAGAATAAGTCGCATACTGCTATGAGAAAGAGAGATCGGCGGTGTAATGTTTGAAATAAAAATGTTTGAGCCAAAATGTGTATTCGGTGTAAACGCATCAGTGACTTGTTTCTCGACGCCTCACAGGTGTTGTCCTCGGGGATCCACATTTCATAACGTTCGACGGCCTCAGCTACACTTTCAATGGCAAAGGAGAGTTCTACCTTGTGACTTCGCCAGACAGAGAGCTGAGTGTTCAGGCCAGAACAGAACAGGTGAAACTTAAGAACGGTGAGTCCACTTTTGATGTGAAAGCCCTGTCTGTGTCCCCTCTTTCATCTTCATGCAACTACTGTAGCAGCTTTGTTTGGATGAAACTTGTTCCAGGACCTCTTCAGAGGAGACCTATCTTATGGTTCGATTTAGGTTGTTTTATTTTACAGTCACAAGATTGATTGCCTGCCTCTAGAGTTCGCTCAGACATAATGACCTTGGTATTTCTTGCCGAATTTTTGTTTGTCTTCTTTTGCTTGCTCTCTTCTCTAAAGAGGGAGCTAAACGATGTCAGGTCCTCGTCTGAGTGAAACATGTTGGCGCTGTAAAATGACAGCTTATTTCCCTAGTTTCCTGTTGTTTTTTCTCAGTATCTCTTGGGGGTCAGATGTGGTGAAGTAGAACAGATGTTAGCTTCATTGTTTGGAATTTCCAACAGCCATTGGCCAAGTGACTGCAGATGGCCAGATGTCATTAATATTCTCCTTATTAGATCAGTAAAATCAAACATCTGGATTATTTGATAAAGCAGAGACTTGAGCAGTGATGAAACCATCCTTGACTTCAGAATACGTACTACATAATAACATTAACTACATATCTGTAACAATGGGATGTTTATGTTGACCACCAAGGTACCTTGGCCAAAGCCACATGGCTGTCATCCGTAGCTATGAGGGAGAAGGCCTCTGATGTCATCGAGGTGCGTCTAGCCGAGGGCCACCTTCAGGTGCTAAGGAACCAAAAGGTCCTACCTTTCACCGAGCAAAAGTGGATGGGCCTACACGGTGAGATGATTTGAAACTCCTGACCAGCTGCACACTAGACACATTGTTAACTTTGGCAGCAAGAGATAGCTGTATTGACAATTTATAGAGCTTCATACCATGAAATATTGTAATCTGGCATCAGAAACACCTTATCACTCTCCAAATGTAGTTGTTTTTAATGTCTGGTAAAGGTTAAAGGGATAGTTTGGGTGTTTTGAAGTGGGGTTGTATGAACTATTTATCCATAGTCAGTGTATTACCTACAGTAGATGGCGGTCGGCACGCCTCCAGCTTGGAGAAACAGACAGGAGTACAGCACGGGAGCAAAGCAACGTACTGCTGTGAAACGTATTTTAGCCTCCTAAAAGAAAGGCCCACCTAAAAAACTACATCAATGTAATTGTACGCTATATTTCGAATATTTTCGCAGGTTTACCTTGCCATGAAACAGCTATACAGTCTTATGTTTCCAATGAGGAACTGAAGCTATGCTCTCACCAAAGCGACTGAACTCCATTGAAAAAAAACTGCAATTTTTACCTCGCAGACCACGGGAGGAGTCTGGTGGCTTTGGCGAGAGCATAGATCAGTGATTCTCAAAGTGAGGTCCAGGGACCCCCAGGGGTCCACGAAATAATTTGCTATAAATTATAAAATTGTGCTGTTTCATTAAAAGGTACATATCTACAGATGGGGACCATTTGCGCCAATAAAACAAGCATATTGTGTGCATTACTCCCGCCCACGTTACTGTAGCTTTGGGCCAATAGAAACTCTGATATGATTGTGACACATCATGTCAATCTGTCATGAAGGGATGAGAATACAAACCCCATGTCTCTTTTCTAGGAGTATTTGTGTTCGCCCCCAGTCTTCAGAATGTGACAGTGATCTTCCTCTCTGGAGTTGGCGTGGAGGTTCGCACGCATGCAGGAGCAATGGCAGTGACCGTCCTGCTTCCAACAGAGTTTACCAACCACACTCAGGGCCTCCTCGGTCTGATGAACTCTGACCCATCAGATGACCTGTTGACACAGCTAGGCGAGATAATCTCCCCAGCTGACGCCACGCCGGTAGAAATATTCACCTTTGGAGCTAGCTGTGAGTGTGAAAGACTGTTGAACTTGTGTTTGTGAAACAGAAAACATCAATTACAGTATATTTATCAATGCTGAAATTATCAGTTTTGACTGTAAAGCAGCATAAATATCAAACTATTTTGTGTAGAGAGAGCCATGTTGCCTGTTTAGGCAGGAGCTGATAAGTGATTCTATGATTTGCTAATAATTACCCATCATTGTGTCTTTATAAATGACTACCAGACTTGAGCCACGTTTGGATAAAACTTTGACAAACGTTTTAAGAGTGCACAGGAAGAAAAGCAAGGCACATGTTTAGAGTTAGCACAGCTTTAATGGATTACAGAGAGATATCAGGCGCTGTGACCATACAGTGCAAGTGAAACCACATCTCTGGAACACTGTTGGGGCCAGACCGCATACATGCATGATAATGATATCTCAGCTTTAATTACAGTACGACGGGTGAGTAGCTGACATTTCATGCGCTTGACCTTTTGACCGAAATCGTTCGCTTCAGTGTAAGTGCAGCAAACACCCGGCTTAAGCTTGTGGGAACTAATAGATTTATTGTTGCTGAATTTTTTTGTATGCATCAAAGTCTGTGCCAAAAGAAAACCATGACAGCATGCTGTGTGTGTCCCGCACTGATCTCTTAGAGTTATGTCCTTATCTCCAAATTATAGCGTGCCTCGTATTCTCTTATTTTTAATACCGTGTTTTAGAAAATAGGTAGTTTGAGCCAAGCAGTCTGTTTGGTCAAATATGTGCTGCTGTGGCTATAATTCCCATAAATGTTAGCTACGTCTGATCGGTTGCTATGAAAACCCAATAAGTTGGTCTGGCTCTCAGTTCACCCGTTCTTAGACATGTTTTTAATGTTTTCCCACATGTGCTCTGCTTATACTACTTTTGGCTCGAACTTTTCAGATACTGCTTGTGCGTTTGTAACATAAAAGCTGTAATGCAATTGAACCCTAAGCCCCGCCCCCGCTGCTACTCTGTCAAGCTGTCAGAGAGCCAGAGAGCCCACACACAAAGACAAAAAAACAATTTCAGAGAGAAGCAGACAGAAGGGTCTACACTCTGCGTTTGGATATATCAGGATGTCAAACTGACTCAGCAGGGAAAACAGGTTAAAAAGATAAAGATAGAAGCTAAAGCTTACAGATCACAGCGTAAAAGTGAACCGCCACATCACCTGGCGATCGAGACAGAATACAATGAAATCAAGGAGCAACACTATTCCTGTAAAGCCGGATTGTGTGTAAACATTTAATATACCTTCAGTAGCTTGGGAATAGTGCTTACAGTAGTTAATGATGTGCTAATGTTAGTTCCACAGATTTTTACGTAGAAACGTTCTGTTTTAGAAACTTATATCTCCTTCCAACCTCTCCGGGTAACGAGTATCACTAGTACACGTGCCCGAGTCACAACGTTTAACCATGACTAGCTCGAAATCCACAAAACCAGCCTGAAAATCTGAAAGGATTGCATTAGAGTCTACGAAGCAGAGCCGTATAGTTGTCGGACCCTGGTTTGAGCTGGCCGAAGCTACGCTATGATTGGCCAGTCTGCGTTCGACAGGCGGGACTTAGCGAAGGGTCAATTGAGGCTGTTTGTCTTGTGATTATAGATACTTCTTACATCACAACTACCACTACTGACATTCATTTCAGTTGGTTTAGGATCAGTCTGGAACTTGTAAGTTGTTTTTCTAGCAAACAATCCAACATGGTTGCACATCTTAAAGCTGGGGTCGGTAATATTGAGAAACCAGCAAGAGTATGTAGATTTAAAAAAAATGATCCAACCAAAAAACCCAGCAGTGTTGCCAAATGTTTTCCAATGAAAGTAGCGAGCAGTTCTCGCTCCAAAAGTCCCTAAATCTAAAGAGAAAGTCGCCAAGTCGCCAACACTGACAGTCCGTCCCTTCAGGCCTCCATCCAAAGCCACTCCCCCCAAATTATCCTTATGATTGTAAACAACGAACATGGCAATTGTCACTACTCACAGCTGTCAAGCTAGCAGCTTCTGGAAGACTCTGGTGATGCATAATGAGTGCACAGGCAGAGTAGCAGGTAGGCCGTCCAATCTTTTAATTCGGGCTGAATGAAATGATTGGACGGACTTCTGCGACAACTACACATACCTGATTTTTTTTTCTTTTTTGTCAGAGCATTTGATTTATTGATTGCCGTCGGGATGTAATGAGAATTTAAAAAAATATATAACAAAAATGTTTTTGAAGATGATTAGCATCTCCAGCTTTAACATGGTGTTGTGTTTTATTTTTCTCCACAGGGAACATTTCAAAGACGTCTTCCCTTTTCACATATGACTCAAAGTACCTTTTGGATACCTACTATTTCCCACCAAGCCACGATCCTGCTTTTGTTCCTGCCTTTTCTCTACCTGAGACACCTGATGACCCTCTGGTGGCAGACATGTTGATGATGTGCTTTGGAGAAGGAGCAAAGTTCTGTAAATATGATACCCTGACCACTCGGAGCCTCACAATGGGAAACGCCACACTCGGGGCCTACCAAAATCATCGAGCCCTATTGGAAGCCCTGGAGCCAGGTACACTACCATGTGAAACAAGATCTGTGTGCTAATGCCAAAGTGCAACTGTATCATACATGTTTGTTGTTGCTTGTTTTATATTTAAATAAATAATCGCATGCCTGAACATGCAGGACCTGTAAGAGCTTGTGTGTGTGTTTGGTTATGAATTCAGCCAACATATCGTGCTGTAAGAAACCTTAATGGAGCGAAAACATTAGTTTTAAAAGTTATCTATTTCCATACATCTGCATATCTTTCAATTTGTCACTACTTAAAGGTACAGTGTGTAGGATTTGGCGTCATTTTGACAGCATAAAGTTTTAATATTGATTTTTGAATGTGTTATTGTTCCTTTAGTGGTGTCTTGTGGCTGGCTTCCCACACCCAGGAATGGGAAGAAGAACGGGACACATTACCTCGAGGGGAACACTGTGAGCTTCACCTGCAATCAAGGCTTCATACTGTACGGTTCAACAGAGCGCACTTGTCTGGATGATGGGACCTGGACGGGAGAGCAACCCTACTGTATAACAGGTTGGTTCCAATATGAAACAAAACCACCAGCTGGTAGTGCTCAGTTAAATAAAGTCAACTGTAATGTGTGCGAGAAAAGCAAGCAATATTTTGAACTCATATCTGTAAAGTCTACTATAAGTATCACCTGCCCTATGAACTATTACTATAACTCTTGAGAAACTCTTCTTGGTGGTACATTAACGGATACTTTGACATCTGAGTATTGAGAGGCACTCAGCTGCAGGACAGCATTTCATTCATGAGCTATGCTTTTGGAAACAATCCCAGAGGAGAACTGAGTATTTAGCACACATGGATGTTGTGAAAAGGAAAATGTGAATTGGATCTTCTTCTTTTTTTTGTATTAACAGACGACCAAATCTACTTTATCTTAAACACAGACAGTTCAAAACAGTCCCGCTGGCAACTAACCTAACCCATCAGATGGTTTGTTTCACAGAACGTCATTGTCATTGTCATCCGTGATTGGAAACTGTTTTGAAAAAGGACATGCACTTTCAAAAAAATACTTGGCAGATGATTGGATGAACCATCTGTCAATTATATATTTTCTCTTCTTTGATTTTTTGTTATGTTTTTTTTTTTTTAATGTAGTTATATGTTTTTAATTGGACTGTTGTCTACTGATGTTGTCTTGTTTGTCTTTTTTAAATTACGTTAGCTTAATTTCTTTTCTTTAGTTTTTCTCCTTTCGTTTAGGAGAGGTCCGTCATACAAGCCTGTGACTTCTTGACCTCTCCTGTCACCTTATTTTTAATCTGGATTTTACTAAGTTTTGTGTGTGTGCAAATAAATAAACATAAACTAACGAAAACTAAACTAACTGAAGGCGAAAACATCGACTCTTCATTTCTGATATAAGTGACGCTATTGCAGTATCTAGTATCTATTTCTGTTTTATTCACTTGTGAAACAGTTTCCCACGACTGCTCTAGAAAGGCACACCATAAATAAAGTAACTTACTTATTACTGACTAACTCCTCACATGTTTTATATTCAGTATGATTGGCAGCATCCTCCAATGAAAACCGAGAAGGACTTTGGGAATCCTCTTCGTCTCACCCAGTCTCTTTGAAAGCAAAGATTCAATAGAGTCGGCTCTCGGTTGCTCATGCAGACCATTAGCTGCAAAGCTATAAACTTCTGAACCTGGATTGGCTTGGCTTTCTGTTTGTAAATTGGAAGCACCTGGGTCCTTTTAATGCTTTCATCCATCACCCCAACCGTGAAGTCTCTGAGTATTGTTGTAGTCGTCAACTTTGGCCATCAGGTGGCAGTATTTCCCACTTAATTCCGAATGTGAGAGAGCAGATTAATGCCTCTTTTTGTGCTGTTGTGTAGTGTGGAGCAGGCTGGTTTTAGAAAACCTTGAAAAATAAGTGGTAACAGCACAGCAAATTGGATGCAATTAAATCTTTAAACACTTAGTTGGGGAAAAGTTTCAATAATTTCAAGGGTTTTGGTCTCATCAACCTGTCGGCTAAGTGGAGTGAAAGGAAGCAAAGAAACAAAGTCACTTGACTTGTGATTCACCTCTACTTGCATCCTTTCATGGCTTCACCCCAGTCCTCCATCCTTTCCTTCTTAGAGCTGCAAACAGAGACTTCCTCTTGATAGTAATCGGGTGAATAAACTTCTTCTGGCAGATGTTGAGGCCCACGTAACAACCGGCTAGGTCACAGCTGGACACAATTGATCCTGACTCCTTCATTAGGAAAACATAATAGTTTCATAACTTGGTTATCCAGTGCAGAACTGTTCAGAAATGTTTTTTATAAAGCCAGGTAATTCTTTTTGCTTATTTCCTTCATTTTTCATTTTGCTTACCGCCATACCAGCTGATGTTGTTTATCGCCTTACTGCAGCATCTAATCAAACAGAAAGTTCAGAAAGTATCTATCCTAGTGAGTTTTCAACACGCACAGTTTGTCTTTACCTGTCCTGTATGTATGTGCAACTCTCAGCAGAGATGAGAAGGAAGCAAGACGGCTCACTCCTTAGCTACTTCCATCATCAGCTCCAGAAAAATCTACGTGTTTAATTCTTTTTTTACAGGCAATTGAGTTGCTAGATTTACTAGCCTGACGTGGCATTTTACTTGCCCCGGGCAAGCAGGCAAGTCTTATACTTGAGCACTGATATGCACACATTCGCATGATGTACAGATAAATGCTATCATACAGTGTGAGGTAGAGCTTCAGCTGTACCCGTGTATGTTGTACACACACATAAAAAGTAAGCTATGTGACAATGATCACACTTGCTCGAACACTCTCATTACACAAATCAGAGCTAACAACTGTCAACGTGACCTGAGGGGCTCAATGGCAGGTGTTGCATGAGCTGTTACCTCCACCATTCAAACGTGACCTCTAGCCATGTAAACAACGCTAAATACAGACCGAGCAGGAGACGCCCTGACTGATCTCTCCTCCTCCCCTTTATATGAATCACTGCCGCACGATGTCTAAGCTGAACAGCCAGAGAATTGTACTCATAGTTAAGATGAAAACGATGTGCCGCACAACAACAAATGCCACTGCATCCAGTTTGACTTCTTCTCTGAGTCACTTTAATGAGCCGTCAGCAGAGGTGACACTAAGTCCCTTCCAGTTAAAGTGAATCTCCGTATGAATATCTCCCATCACTAAAAGCCCTACCTATTTGCTACCGTACTTGTCAGTGTACTTTTTAACCGCTTTAGACAGGGGTGTGGTGTACTGAAATGATCTGTGTTCATATATTTGGCTGGAAAAACGCGAGTGAGTGAGTGAGTGAGAGGTGAGGGTTGGGTTTAGGTAGAAAGTCCTTGGAGGGTTTTTGATATGAGCTCAAACAGGTCCATGGGAGATTTGAGAAGTATAAGGTTATAGAGTTTACTAGCTCGGCTGCGCCTTGTCACGGTCTTCTGAAAAACAATAGCCCTGGTTGAGTATCAGATGCATACCAATAACAGGATCACCCCACCTTGATGGCATTATAATATTAATAGACTTCCTTGCGCAGAGAAGAAGAAAATGATTAAAGGAAAGGTGACAGCTGCCAGAGAGGGATAGAGTGATTTTTACTGGAAAAAGTGACGTGAGTTGCAACACAAAGCCTCACTCAATTTTCTGCCTGTGGTTCTCTTCTCAGATTCCCCTGAGATAAGGCGGTCGAGAGCTGAGAGAGAGGCAGAGGTGGTTGGTACAGTAAATGAAGCTTATGTAAACGAAAGTTGTTGAAATGCCAACCAAGGGCAGCCTGAGACTTTGAAACCAGTTACATTACTCACACTTCACTGTCTTCATGTGGCCATTTCTGTCAATGTGCAAATGTTCACTAAACAGGCTTTCTCACCTCTCTGTCATGCCTTAATTCCCACTTCCTGTCGCTTTCCTTATTTCCTATTCTTTTTATGCCTCCACGCAGGTGACAGCCGTGGCCGGAGGCATTATGTTTTTGGGTTGCCCTCCGTTCGCCCTTCCCATTCTCGTGAACGTGATCTCTCAAGAAACGCCTGGAGGGAATTTCTTAAAATGTTGCTTAAACGTCCACTCGTTCTCATGATGAACTGATTAGATTTTGGTGGTCAAAGGTCACTGTGACCTCACAAAACTCATTTTTTGGCCATAACTCAAGAATTCATATGCTAATTATGACACTTTCACACAAATGTCTAATAGGATAAAATGATGGAGTGATGACATTTTGGACAGACATGGATATAAACTGCAACTTGTCTGGTTGAGGGAGGCATACTGTACAACCGTGAGGCGGTAATTCTAGTTTTCATTACAGGCTGCCTTTTACTCTGGCACGGACGATGTGGATACGCTTCCTTGTTTCATTGTAGAGCGGATAGTGCTGTTTGATTGTTGTTATATTCCCACAATTCTCTCTCCCATTTAAAGACAAGTCCATCTCAACACAACTTCTGTCCACCCTTTTTTCCACTCTAAAAGCGTGGCGAGATGTAAGAGACACATGAATGGAAAGCTTTCTTTGAGTTTGTGCTTATGCACAGTTCATTGACATATCTTTTGTTTAAAGAGGTTTTTTGGCATTTTTTGCTTTATTTGATAGTGAGAGAGACAGACTGGAAAGGCAGGGGAGAGAGGGGATGACATGCAGCAAGGTTACCTGGCACGGCAGCTGGATTATCACAATGTCACAAGATCACGCGGGATCACATATCACACGAAAATCCATCTTCTCAGGCTTTGTTTTGAATCCTCAAGTTCTGCATTTTGGCCATCTTGGTTATTTGCAACCAGAAGTGACACGAGAGGGTGGAGCAACCGAACGCTGAATAAGACATTTTAAGGCGTTCAAAAAAGTTATAAATAACTTTCATGAACTGAAAACACACTGAAAGGGTTAAAGTTGTAAGATGGAAACACGGTAAACACCCAGACCGAACAACGCCGTGGTAGCGACCTGTCAATCACAAGGTAGCCACGCCCTAAAGCATACCCTGCTTTATGGTCTATTTGACTCTAAATGGGTCCATAATTTACTAAATGAACATCATGCTGTATTGAAGAAGACTTGAAACTAGCGATTGAGACCATAAACTCATGTTTACAATGTTGTGCAATGTTTTGCAACCAGAGGAGTCGCCCCCTGCTGGCTGTTAGAAAGAATGCAAGTTTAAGGCACTTCCACATTGGCTTCACTTTTCAGACCCACTGGGAGAGGCGAGTGTTCGTTCTAAACAACGATGGCGGCTCCAGAAGAGGTTACCGTAGATGCCGCAATAGCATCAGTTATATATACATATCTGATGAGGGCTGCTTCTGTGCTGTGGTGAGGTCTAAATCTGAATGACAGGTCTGTTGCTTACAAGATATACAGCCAGTACTGGCCTCAACACTGTATTCTGGATTGTGTTGGGATCTTTAAGAAATCAGATTATTGTTTTATGGCAGTTTATTGCTTTGCAGTACACATCAGGTAGAGAATGCTGCACATGAAGCTATGTCTTTAAGAGTTTACGATAATATTAACTGAAGGAATGAGTGCAGGACAAAATAATAAAATAACTTTTAACACATGTATATTTTCCAGCATAACTGAAGAGAAAACAATGATGTATAACAGGGAAAAAAATCTCTTCATCTCTATGATATAGAGTTTGATAAAAAAACAAAACATACACACATTTACATTCAGAGACACACACACCTGACCTCAGGGTCCCAGACCACAAGAAGGGTTATATTAGCTGTTGAGTTTAATCCCTGTGGACACTTTTATCTTCCAGAGTTGCTGCTGTGTAGACTTTATATAGAGTGTACTAATCTCTATTGATGGAGTAAACAAGCAGGTTTGGAGACAAGACATGTTTTAGTTGGCTACTACTTGGCTTTGTGTTTTTTAGATGAGTTTGTTTATGCACCTGGGTGTTGTTAAGTTAGTACATGGAACATTTGATGTCTGCCATATGACACATGGTTCAAATTCCAAGAATACTTCCACCCATCACATTAAGTCAGACAGGGTGAGATACACATATCAGATGACAACAGTAGCTTGGTACAGAGACACACACTGTTACCAAGGAGAAACAAGTCAACAGAATTATTTTAAGATGATATCAGCTCTGTAAAAAAAAAAAAAAAACCCTCTATCTTAAGAAATGCTTTATGTGATAAGAATGTTGCTCAGGGGTCTGTGGGCGTGCTAGGGTTATGAAAACAGTCTGATTGGTATCGTCTGTTTGGGAGAAGTTCTCTGGTAGATAAACACTGGAAAGGGGATTGAACTGTGATGAGCTCTTTTCAAGTTTGAGTTTGAATTTGTTGCAAATTGTAAGACTTGCATGTAAAATCGTATCACTTTTATCTGTTTTTCATCCAAGTACAGATGATAGAGATGAATGATACACGCTACCATCTTTCAGTCCAGCCCTATGATGTCTGTCATGTGTTAATCCCCTCGCACTGGAAGGGGTAATGGTCCAAAATGAGTGCTATTGCTCCCTGGAGCTTTACTATTTGATCAATGCAGGAGGGGTGGGGGGAAGTCAGTGTAGTAATGAGATAGCTTTGGGCTTTTGCCAGCAGAAGAAAAGGAAAAAGGTGAATGTTAACACAGATTGACTGCCAGTCCTCCACATGCCCCCGGTACAATTATACTCTGTGCAGCTTGTCGCATTGATGCCGAAGGCTTCGGCGTCCAGCAGTTTGATGCCAGTGATGCTGCGTCCAAGGCCTGGCCGTGTGTAGCGAAACAGATTGGTTTAGAAACTTCAGGGAATATTTGTACACGGGGGGGGGGGTGCATTTCACTATGCTTCTGCATGCATGTGTGTGTTTGATGTTCCGAGGCTGATGATGTTTTAAAGGACCAGCACCTGCAGGGCCTACCTGACAAACATCTACCACACTTGACATATGTCTGTGCATTCATGCGTTGGAGGATGACGGTGCTTTGATAATTATCTTCCTCAGAACGTCTGTATACTTGCCTGCCTTTTAAAAAAAATAAAAAAAATAACTCCTGGCTCAGTATACTGTATGAATAGTCAAGTAGATTGGAAACCGGTTCACTGAACTTGCCAAGACCCCAAGGAAAGTTTCAGATGTTCTAACTTGATCACAATATTACCTAAGCAAGTGCAAACAACGTTAAGGCAACTGGTGGGAAAATCCAGCAATTGGAAGCGGGCCATCCAGCATCGTGCTCAATATGTGTGTTCAAAGCCAATGTATCATTTTTGTTTTGTTTGATCCCCTTGGTAATTATAAAAAAAATGGATTCATGCATTTGCTGACATTCTGGCAGAACATAATGACCTTTTGTTGGCCTGCATGTAAAATCTGTGTAAGGACAAAGACTCCTCATAAACTTATTTATGCATATTAATGTAAAATAGGCTCATAGGCAGGGGTGAAAGTAGGCCGGTAGGGTCCGGTACTCCGTGCCACTAAAAGACTCAGTGCCGGTACACAATACTGGGAAGAGGGGACAGCAGCTGCCTGCCAAAACCTGCATACAACCCGTCACTCACGATCGCATTTCCAACAAGAAAACACATCTGCCAGCGTTAGGTCAACATACAGTTGTCAAGGAGGATATACTTTCGGCTCGGTTTGTTTGTTTGTATACGCATTTACCTCTCAGTAACATTGCGAGAGGGTATTTGTGCTGCATTCATGTGGTGTCGGAATAATCAGAAACATTTTTTCCGGACTGGGAAAATTCTTGTGAACGCTCCCTGATGTCTGAACAACAACCCAAAAAAATGTGTTGTTCAAGCAGTAAAATACAACACATCTTCGTTGTAGCATCAATGTTTGTTCCTGCATTACAACTTAAAGCTCATGCACACACTGAAGTTTACAGAACATGCTCCCTAATCCTTTATTTACCCAGATAAAACAGACTGAACAACATGCATGGTACATTTCAGCCACACCTATCAACATGCCAAAACTGTTTCCACCCATCTTTACCTGGGTGCTTCAACCACAGTCCTCTCCTGTCGGCTACTGAGCGGCTCCACCGGATGCCTTGCTCAAAGGAACCGTGACTGATTGATCTTTCCTTTGATGCTTTTACTTCCAACATCAGTGCTTCCCTGGTTGCCTTTTTGACTTTGTATTGATCCAGATATTAAAAGTTGTGGGGGATGGATGGATTGTGTAGAAGGATCAATGGGTGATAGCATAGACTAATTCTGTGTTGGTATTATTTTCACAGATGTGAATGTTGGGTTTGTACTTGGTGCTGTTGGTTCCCTCTCAGCGCTAATCACGATGGGAGTAATGATCAACCTGCACAACAGGAAACAAGACAGGTTGGTTCACACACACGATTCACTTCACAGAAAAATCAATTCCTCTATTCCACTGGTGCTGCAAAATCCAATATAGGAAACAAGAAATATAAAAGAAGCAATTATTAAATCAGCGTTAAGACTCATAATGCCCTCTTCAGCAGATGTCCTTTACACTTGATCGCTGCTGCAGATTAACTACTGTATATCTCTAAATAAAAAAAAAAGGCTGCATTCGTAGTTAGTTTTTATCTCCCAGCCGACACTGTAAATATCATTTCGCTACCTACAATATAAATATTTTTTTACATCCTCCACTTGGCTCTTCTTAACTTTCCTTGAGCAGCTACTTCGTCAGAAGCTGGTGTATCTGTTTACAGCCACTGTTTTCATGAAGAAGACAGTAGTAGTTTTCCACACAACGGCAGGGCACAGTAAAAGGAGGTGCTTACCTTGCTGAGAAGTTGGAGATGTGCAGCCTGTCGCCTGCAGCTCTTCATCTACCAACTCGTTGTGGCTGGTCCTTCTTGCCGAAAATTACCGCTGTCTTGTTTTGTAAATGCATTTTTGATTAACGAAAGCGGTTAGCAGAGCATTCATTGCGTTTCCAGTGACTGCTTCACAATAAAAGCCACCCAGTGCTACGCCAGTGAAATGCTTTTAATATAAAGCAGTAGGAAATGTTTGCATTAGCAGTACAGTCAGCAATACAGTTGATATAGTGCACAGTAAGCAGTGAGGCATCAATGAGATTAAATTACAATGATAATAATTGGATTACATATACATGCAATGTTTCCTGGGAACTCCTTCGTTTTTTTCAAATGGAAACGTTTCAACTCAGCCGTTACAAAAAGCAGTGACGTAGGTTTCCAAAGTAAGATAATCAAAGCTAATCAATAAGGTTATGAATAATGTGAACGCAGTAGCTGAGTCAACGTTAGCTGTGCTAAGTTTGGAAATAACTGAAAGGATTGGTTAGGATTTTTTGAATTTGGGTTGTATGTATACTCCTGCGTTCAACGAGGTAAATTGTGAATTGAGTCTGGTCTGGTCTCGAAGGCCGTGACATAACGGCTTCAGTTAAGCGGCTGTGGATGGGAGCAGCAGAAAAACATATATTTGCCACCTAAAAAAATCTATATAATTTTAAATGTATGCTATATTTAATATATTTACTTATTATATAGGTATATATATTAATATTATTATATTTAATAATATTTTCACCGCTTTACCTCACCATCAGACAGCCCTTTCTGACGGGGAACTGAAGCTGTTGTATCGCGATCCAAGACCAAACTCCATTCACAAAAACAATCATTTTACCTCGAGGAACACAGGAGTTGCTGATCTACCGCTGCATCGATTGGTTTGTTTGTGTTATTGTGTGACTTTGGGATCCAACCTAACTTGGCATCCACACAGCAGTACATTGCTCAGCTTCCGTGCGAGTACTCCTGTCTGCTTCCCCAAACTGGGAGCGTGCCGACCGCCATCTAAATTACTGTATGTCACGTTGTTAATACACTGACTATAAGGATGTATATATACTGTACATGTAGCAGCGTCATCATGCAGAAACCTACGTCAGGTCATGTGGGAAAAGGTTTTTAGAAAGGCTTTGGAAAATAGCCTTTTGATGCTAAAACATACATACTTTGACCAAAAATTGAATGTTTGGATTTGAATACATAAGGAACACCGCTGTGAAGCTACAGAATTATATAAATTCCCCAAAAAACTCAAAAATAATGGACCCGCCCTTCAAGGATTATAACTTTAAGGTGAGACTAAAAACCTCTGTCTATCTCCCTCTCTCAGTACAAACCACCGATGGAAAGGTCTCCACTGGTCAGACAAACACTGAATTAAGACACAAATAACAGCTTTTTTTTTGTTTGGTAGGCCTCCAGCCATAGCCGCCCATATATATCTTTCATCCTGTCTTTGAATAGATAGATTATATGTTGGAAATAGGAGGAAATTGTTATCTTGTGAAAACCGCTACATAGCTAGAGGTCTTCTTTCCCTCCCATTTCCTCCCAATACTCAAAACGTTTTTGCAGTGCCAACAAAAAAAACACAAAAGCAATGAATCCCACCTGCCTGTTTGATATCCAACAAGTCCCAGCCGCTTAAACATTACTCATAAAATGTCTTCCTGATCTGATCAAACCAAATAACCCCATATACCCCGTGGGATCATACTTGTGACTGCAGTCCAGCGAAACGAGAGGCTGACGCTACTCCTGGGCGTATACAAGTAAATTAAAGGCCTGTTTTATGGGCTCATAGACTTCATTTGGGCTTTCCCCCGCCATAACCCCGGCAGGGGAAAAAAAAAAAGATGGATGACAGGAGTCAAGAGCCACCTCCCGCTCCCAGCAGCACTTGGGGCAGGTCGGGCGATGAAACTGCTGTGTTTTCAAGTCGTGAGGGCAAGGTGCGAGCACACCTGCCCTCTCTCGAAGCCTTGATCATGGGAGGCCAGGTGTCAAAAGAGACGAAGGGTGTCAAGAGGTCTGCAGATGTGAGGGAGGTGATCTCACACACACGACATGCTGGTACACATGCTATTAGAGGAGACCCGGGACACACACTGCCAGGAAACTAATATTGAGAAACTATACTGTGCATACGGTAGCCTAAATGCGTAAAGAGAAATCTTATACATTCCTTGAGTGTGAGTGGTCACACCGACATGCATGAAAACACACACACACACACTTGCATACACACTCCCCTACCAACAAGTGCAGACACATTGAATCCTCACAACATCAGAAGCATAGCAGGATGGAAGTAGCGGAGGAGCGCTTACTGTATTTCAGATCATGTCTGGGTTGCGTGTCTGGGGGGAAGAAGCAGTGATACTACACAACTGTGTGTGTGTGTAGGTCTGTGTGTGTGCGAGAGGTAGATAGTGAGGGCCTCCTGTGCCTCAGTAACCTGTGTCTCAGACTTGCAGGGGTACTTTCCACATCTAGGGTTACTCTGCAGGTTTCAACAGGTCTGCTGGCAGCTCACCACAGGAGTAAGAAAGTCATTACACCATAAGATGGGAGTCTGTTTGTGTGTGTGTGTGGTGTGTGTGTGTGTGTGTGTGTGTGTGTGTACCATCATGTCTGCTCCTCTTCTGCTATATGACACATCAAAAAGGTAAAGGGTGGGGCTTTGTCTGAACCTGGCCATGTTAGGAGATCTCTTCCTATCGTGCTTCCAATCAAAGCGATGGAGGTCAGCATCCAGTCCTCGTTCAGGACAGTCTGAGATCAATTAGGTATCTTCCAAAGTCTTTTTGGTACAATATCCGTTGTTGTATTTCCCTGGACAGTGTTGAGAGATTTTACACTATAAAGATTGTAACTAAGATAACAGAGATGGCTGGAGCCTCATGTTAGCATCAGTTGAACTTCATTCAACTCAGCTGTGGATTTTGTTCCCCATCTCTTCCATTAGATATGCGTTAGGAAAAACTCTTTCCGTGCACATACTGTATGAGTATTGTTTTAAGACAGACTTGAATATATCTTTTAAGGTACGTGCACAATGTCAAAAAGGAGATATTTCTGATGAGATACATATTAGAGCTGCAGCGATTAATCGATTAAATGTCAACTAATAAATGAATCGACAACTATTTTGATAATCGATTAATCAATTTGAATAACTTTTTAAGAAAAAAATTGATGATTCCAGCTTCCTAAAGGTGAATATTTTCTGGTTTCTTTACTCCTCTATGACCGTCAACGGAATATCTTTGAGTTGTGAACAAAACAAGACGTTTAAGGACGTCATCTTGGGCTTTGGGAAACACTGATGGACATTTTTCACCATTTTCTGACATTTTATAAACCAAACAAATAATCGATTAATCGAGAAAATAATCGACAGATTAATCAACAGTGAAAATAACAGTTAGTGGCAGCCCTCACACAGATTGAGTAAAGTGCAGTGTGGTGGGTGTTTTAATCAAACAGCCATTGAGCGGATGCTTACAGCAACACGTGTCTCCTCGTGGCCTGCTGCTTGATCAAGTTCAAAGGATGATCCTCCTGAGCTTGTTAATCTTCGCTGTAAATTAATGGATATAATGTGAAAAACCAGCTAATGCGCTACCAGTTCAAATACCCTGGGAGCGCTCAGTACTTTTGCCCCTCAACATTTAGCCCTGTTTTGAAAGTGTCCCTAATGAATGACTAAGTTTTATATTTAGCGTTAATAAAACACTATTAATAAGAGCAATAAAGTGTTATTAAGAATCGAGTTGAAAATGATCCCTGCCCTGATGCAAGGTCACCAGACGATTTTCCTGCGGTCAGTTTTGATTAAACAAGTGTTTCATTACGTCACTTATTCAACTCCTCTGGAGCAGCAGTACATGCAGTCTGGATGGCTATTTCCCCCAAAATAACTGTAAAGTGGTGCTGTAAAAGAATGTTTCTTTTTCTTATTATTAGTTGGTTGCCTTTTAATTTGAATTCTTAAATTCTGAAGTTGTTCAGTGACTCTGCCTTCATTTGTATTTTCAGAGAGAAAAAACAAGACCAGATGGTGACTCAAGAACAAACTTGCTAAACCATCAACGTCCTTTCGGATTATGGATCGCTCCACGTTGAAGCCTTCAACCGTGTGGCCTATGGCAACGAATGTGTTTAGAGCTCAGCATTTGGAAATCATATGCAGACGTGTTGTTCGTTAGGACGGTGGTCTGACCTGTTGACCTTATCAGAAAAAAAGCCTCAGGCGCTAGTTAGGCTTTCAGCATGTTGTTTTCCTTCTTGTTTAGTTTGGAAAACCTCCAGGTCGTGGTAAATGGCGCATGGGGTGAGGATTGAGGGTATTGAGGTAAAGGAAAAAATGCTGATGATTGTTTTTATATTCCCCTTTTCGCATGACCGAACAACCGATCTTCGCTAGAGAGAGAACTGTATAAATACTACACAGAGATATCATCATTACAATCAACACTCCCTTCTCTTGTTCACTTTAAAATAGGACCAGATGTGTACACGCTCATGTCAGACGTGAAGCGAACCTGATCATTTTTCGGTTGAAAGACTTTGAACTCGTATGCAGCCTTTGTGTGGGCTCACACAGCCTTCAGTCAAACGAAGGGCTTTGCTGAGTGACTGAGAAAGAAAAATCCACAAATGTTACATAAAGGTCACCTTTTTACACGATATCAACACTTGCTTTCTGAATTGTCTTTGCACTGTTGCATATCTGTATTTGAAGACACAAATTGATTGAATGCAACTATAATTCATTAGAAATGAATGAAGGAATCAATAAATGATATTGAGTTAAGATCATGCGTAGTTTGATTTTTGATTTTATCCAGTTGTGTGTTTTCTGTGTCTACGTTTAGAGCTCAGAAATAAAGAATCGACCCTCTTCAAGCCAGCAGGAATGCATCGTCTGGCACAGCCACATGCCCCGCCGGACAGACCGTCATCTCATGTTACTCCGCGGTCTTCTCCTCTACTTTGAACCTGACTCAATTCTCCTTTTCCAAAACAAAGCTCTTAGGGGGGGTAAAAGGAAACAGAGCGACAGGGTCCTGTGTTGCTGATCCCTGGGAGTGATAGGTGGGGGTCCAGCTGCGGAAGGAGAAGGGCTCTTGCTGGAGTCTAATTGAAATAACCTGGCCTGCTGGACTTTGGAGGGCTTTGAAGTTTTTTTGCCACATGTGAACACTGTTTCCTAACTAGCGGGTTGTGCAATGCTCTGTCCATTACTAGCTCCTGCAGACACCTGACTGCTGTTGCTGCTCTGTTATGCTTCGTGGACTCCTCGGACCCTATTGTTTTTCACATAAAAACACGTTAAAGCAGCAGTAGATAGAATTGTAAATCTAGTAAATATGAGTAAAACAGTTTATTTTTATCAAATATGAATCAATATTCTGTTACTGTAATGCCTATTTACGCAAAAAAAATTCAGAAACATCTTGTAGTGTACTGTTTAGCTGTAAAATGAGAAAGTTTGTGACCCAGCAGCCATGTTGAGATCAGTTGAGGAAATACCAAGCAAAGACAACCAGCCGGAGCAAACGTTCTCATTTTACAGCTAAACAGTACTCTACAAGATGTTTCTGAAAACATTTCACTCGAGAAACACACACAGTAACAAAATATTGATTCATATTTGATCAGCGCTGCCTAGTTTGACAGTTTGATCGGAGTTCGGGAGTGATTGACAGCTGCCTCCGCTGAATGAACAGCCAATAGGAACGCTCTAGATTTTTTAAAGCCTGAAAGCAGAGTCATGAGGAGATGCAGAAGTCTAGTTTTCACTCAGAACACTTGAATTACAATATGCTGAAAGGTTATTATGGATTTTTTGCCCAGTGATGCCAAAAACATTCTGTCTACTGCCACTTTAATGTACTTTACAAGCGTGAATAACATGCACCCACTTTACATGTGTGTTACCTGGTAATGAAACAGGTCCTGATACCCTCACAAAGGACAAGTAAGCCTCCTGCTGTGCCGCTGTCTGGGGTCTTTCTATCGGCTCAGATTTGACTCCCTCACTGTATAATCTCCTAACTGGGTGCAAATTTCCCTGCTTTCATGTGTCAGTCAGTGCTTATAAGAGAGGCAGCGGAGCAAGCTGCTGCGTCTGTTTGCAGAGTCAGATGCTGATTAATTGCGTACGGATGAAAGTAGAGGGTTTTCATTTCTCTGCGGGGGCCTGTTCTATAACCCCGAATGTTCACGCTCACTTATCATCAGCAACCCGGCATAATTAGTTCAATCAAATTCAAACACAAGTAAATACTAATGTGTTCTGTGGAAGCCTGTTGCTTTCACGTGGGACTTTTCCCATTTCTCAGATCTGCTCCACATCCCTGGATTATGAAGAAAGGCTTCTGAAGTGGCTTTTGGATGAGGCTTTTGTTTTGGGTGTGTTTTTTTTTTTTTTGTTTCATGTCAACTCCAGCTTTGCAGGTGTGCTTTGTCCCTTACCTCTTAATACCTCATGGTTGAGCAGCGCCTTCTGATGTTAACTCCTAATTTCAAGGCGTAGGTTGAAATAAAGATGGGATTTCAGGATTAAGGTGTTGGCCCAAACACTGAGTTTTGTGTTTGAGTTTGTTACTGGCAACGTTGGGGAGAAGATTTGAGCAAAGTCAGCTAATCCTAAAGTAGATAAAAACACAAGTATAATTTTTTTGTCATACCTTTATTGTATTTTTTACTCTCTTCTTGCCAAGGACAATCCTAAAAGAAATAAGCAATTAAAATATAAATGAAAAACATCACAGCTAGTCAAAATCAAATCAAAGACAGATGAAAACAAAAATCTCTTGCACATATCAATATAGCACGGCATAAATATACAATACATTCATATATATGAAAACATTTTGCCAATACAATGAAAAACAGGAAAATAAGGTACATTTATATTTTAAAGATAAAAGAAACTAATTTTGTGTAAGATATTCTAATTTCACATCACCTTTTTTTCTAATATATCCTAAATGATATGCATTTTACGAGTTAATTTCTCCATTATTGAACTTCCAGAATTGTATTTTCTACTAATTTACTCTTGCCGTGTTGTCCTTTTCCAATTTCCTGTGATTTACTTCAGTGCTGTGATTCTAAAGATCCTAAATAAATATTCACAAGCTTAATTTACTGGCATCTTAAGCAGTGTTACCAATCTGTTCAGAGCTGTGACTATAGAGCTCAACCGCGGGTTTCCGGAAGGGAGAATCCCATTCATATTGTGAATCGAGGATTTTGATTATTAGCCATAGTGTCGTAACCATCCAAGGTAGACTTAGCTCGAGCTATGAGATTGTGTGAAACAACGGTATATGCTCCTGTAGAAGCCACACGTCTGTATGATATCAACCTTGTTTTAAGAAAGAAAAGATGTTGTATTCACAATGTCATGTAATACTACACCACCGACATTCCTAAAGTGTGACAACAACGTCTCTGATTGGTGGAGCTTATAGGAGCGGATAGTTAGGCTACGTGGAAGAGTGCCGGGCTTCTCTTATATTACGAAAATAGTTAACTGAAATGTGTTTCTGAACATTTGAGGTGAGAAATAAGGCAGTTGCTGAATCTGTCTTCATTTTAGATCAACAAATAAATTAGACAAAAATGCAAAATACTCGCCTTATTAGGGATTTTATTGTGAAAGATATATTGTATGTAAGAAGGGAAGAAGTGGATCTGGTCTGCGCTGCCTTTGTCAAGGTTGAAAGGAATAATATAGTTGGCCATTTTGGTTCAGACTATGGCACCTCCGTGTTGTCGTTTCATAAATATAATCTAAAAAGAGATTTAATCCTATGAATAAGGTGTGTTAAGGCTTTAAAATTCGTAATGGTTTATAGGATGAGTAGTTAGTGGACAACTGGGGGTCTGAGAAGTGAAGCCAATGCTGAAGTGCCTTAAACTTGCATTCTTTCTAACAGCCAGCAGGGGGCGACTCCTCTGGTTGCAAAAATAAGTCTGATTGTATAGAAGTCTATGAGAAAATGACCCTACTTCTCACTTGATTTATTACCTCAGTAAACATTGTAAACATGAGTTTATGGTCTCAATCGCTAGTTTCAAGTCTTCTTCAATACAGCATGATGTTCATTTAGTAAATTATGGTCCCATTTAGAGTCAAATAGACCATAAAGCAGGGGATGCTTTAGGGCGTGGCTACCTTGTGATTGACAGGTCGCTACCACAACATTGTCCGGTCTGGGAGTTGTCCGTGTTTTCGTCTTACAACTTTAATCCTTTCACAGTGTGTTTTCAGTTCATGAAAGTTAATTATAACCCTTTTGGTCGCCTAAAAATGTTTGTTCAGCGTTCGGTTGTACTTAGCTCCACCCTCTTGTGTCACTTCTGGTTGTAAACAACAAAGCCAAGATGGCATTGAAACGTCAGTGGAGTAAATGATTGGGAATTTCATTTCCGAAACTGGAGCCGTTCAAAAAGTAGGCGGTCGTTGTTGAGCTCTATTGGAACACCAAGCATGCACAAGTCACACTGAAGTCCGCTGTACGACCCAAAGCTGAACCTCAGCTTGTATGAGGACTCATAGAAGTGGCCCTTCAAACACAAACTGCTCTTGACATTAACACTCAGTATAACTTTATCACTCACAGGCCAGCTACTAGTGTTCCCCCTCCTCAGTCATCAACATCAGAGGCTGAACTTCATCCCCTGAGGCAATGTAATCCACTCAGCGACCAGCGGCCAGCAGGACCCGAGGCTCATTTTTCATTGGAGTCACTTCTTTTTATAATGGAGCACGTCATTCTCCCAGGCCACAGAAAAGGCAGATACCTCACTTTACTACACCACAGATGAGCGTAGCAGAGCAAAACAGACCCAGCATGCCCAATCCACCCTTACAGATGTTCGTCTTAGACCATGCCCAACACAGGAAGCCATTAAAGAGCAAATCAATCAGTCGGCTCTGTGGAAACCGAGGGGACAAACCTCCATGGAAAGCTTGTGGAGGGGCACGTTGCCAGGGGAGTGAGATGCACTACGTAGCTTGTACCAAATATAAATTCATTGCAGGCTCTTGGAAACTTGTGTTTTCATAAACACGAGAACTGGGTGGAAGCGATTTCCCGATTCGGAGTGATTCAAATGCAAAGCAGTGGAGGGCACGGACAAAAGAGAAGTGAGAGGAGGAAATAAATAAAGATTTGTTAGCGTTCGCCTTTTATTTGCCTAGAGGGGAAATATTTTCAAAGCTCATTCTCATCCTCAGAAATCATTTTAGTGGTGATAATCCTCAAACAACATTCCCCTCTGATTTCTCAACTGAAAGGAATACAAACCATTTTCAAAAGATTTTTTATGCACAGCTCAAGTGTTCTCATGAATAAAGATGTGCATCGTGGCACTTCTTCACAGCATGCAAAGAGGAACTTGTGCACAGTCCTGGTTGTTTGTTTCCCTTTGAAGAAGTAAATTCCTCACAAACACAAATTCCTGTTACCCTGCTTCTCTGCTCTCCGTATGTTTTTTTTAACAAAGTTGACCGCAACCTGCAGCTCTTGTGATTTAGTTTCATCTGCTTCAATCAGATCCCGTTTAAAGCCACATGTTTTATTGTTGTGTGGTCTTTTATCTCAATACTGAACTGGCAAAGGCAATAGAGAGGCCAAGTCCCACCCCTTCTGGTGGACAACCATGGGAAAAAATATGCACGGCGAGATTCATGTCGTTTGAATTGCGTCATGAATCACACATATGATGTTTGGCAATTTAAAAGTCAAGAAAAGTCGGAGTTTGTCCTAAAACTGTTACCTAAAATACGTAATTAGAAAGACTTCACACCCAAAAGTTGCGTAAGTGAAGTCTCTCTCGCTGAAACTACAATGCCTGTATGTTTCGTACTGGGATGTACTCACACAAGCAACTAATCTTGCCGTCCACCAGTGCTGTGTCTCAATTTGGATACTTCCATTAGTACATTTCCATGTAGTACACTGTGCACGCCATGTACTTACTTGCGTAGTGCATGAATTTCGACAGGGTAACGTTGTCTCAAATCGCACATGGCCGTTATGCACTTACCGGAAGCTCGGTAGATCAGCCGGTGATAGTCAGCCACGGACATCACGCCAGATCAGCAATAATT
>CAKALS010000060.1:0-36545 GCA_916701275.1 Sebastes miniatus
AAGTCATGCCGCGGCATTTCGAAAATCATAAAATACAAGTCAAGTCAAAAACAAATAAAAAGTCATGCCGCCGAAATGTCGAAAATCATAAGATACAAGTCATGTCAAAAACAAATAAAAAGTCATGCCGTCTAAATGTCGAAAATCGAAAAAATAGTCATGTCAAAAACAAATAAAAAGTCATACAGCAGCATGTCGAAAATCAAAAAATACAAGTCAAGTCAAAAACAAATAAAAAGTCATGCCGCGGCATGTCGAAAATCAAAAAATACAAGTCAAGTCAAAAACAAATAAAAAGTCATGCAGCGGCATGTCGAAAATCAAAAAATACAAGTCATGTCAAAAACAAATAAAAAGTCATGCTGCAGCATGTCGAAAATCATAAAATACAAGTCATGTTAAAAAAAAAAAAAAAAAAGTCATGCCGCGGCAGGACGAAAAAAAAAGAAAATAGTCATGTCAAAAACAAATAAAAAGTCATGCCGCAACATGTCGAAAATAAAAAAAAGTCATGTCAAAAAAAATAAAAAGTCATGCCGATGCATGTCTAAAATCATAAAATACAAGTCATGTCAAAAACAAATAAAAAGTCATAACCCAGCATGTCAAAAATCATAAAATACAAGTCATGTCAATAACAAATAAAAAGTCATTCCCCGGCATGTCGAACATAAAAAAAAAATAGTCATGTCAAAAACAAATAAGAAGTCATATCGCGGCATGTCAAAAATCATAACATACAAGTCATGTCAAAAACAAATAAAAAGTCATGCCCCGGCATGTTGGCAGCCATCATGGAGGAACAAACAATCAAACAAACAAAGCAACAAAGCAATCCTCCCCTACCACCAACAGGTGCTAGGGGGGAGGTGCAAACAAATGCCTCCACTAAAAAAAGAACAGAAAAAGGACTCAAACTGAGCTAAAGTTTTCAACGTAAAAATGGAACTGTCCAGCACTCTGTCTCCTCTTCTCTCTCAGCCAAACTGCACACAACCCTGCTCAGACGTGTTCAGGGTGGTATGGCCGTAAGCAACAGCACTGGTGACAAAACGGCCCTTTATAGATGTCAATCACTGCCACCGTGAACGCCTGTGTGCATTTCTGTCCATAGGGACATTAGCATATTTCCAGAAGTTCTGGGCAAGGAGCTCTGATTACAGTGACACAGTTTCCCCACATGAATGATAAACACTATCTATGACAGAGGTGAGATTGTAACTGAGCTGCTTGAATGCAGGTTTGAGGTGCTTTTTGCAATTTTATGCTACTTTATACTTTATTTTACAGGGATAGATTGGAGTTTTTACTCCACTACGTTTGTGATTGTTATTGCGACTTTGTAGATTTAGATTTGACATTTAAAACGTGATTGTTTCATAAAATATGGCGCAGTATGATACTTGAAAATGCTGCTTACACAGCAATACATCAGTGATAATAATCCAATAATATTTTCATAACATAGCCTGTAACAATGTAACAACGACAGAGTTTGTAACAAAGGCCCTTTTTGTCATTATACTGAGAATGTTTGTTTTTGTTCCTGACAATCTGCAGCTGCTACCTGTATAGACAGAATATGAAAACTTTGTGTTACAGCATCTTTAAATGGCCTTTTTGTTGCTGCAAATGTTGCTTACGGCCATACCACCCTGAACACGCCCGATCTCGTCTGATCTCGGAAGCCAAGCAGGGTTTGGCCTGGTCAGTACTTGGATGGGAGACCGCCTGGGAATACCAGGTGCTGTAAGCTTTTTCGCTTCTCTTTTACAAACAGCGGAGGGCGCTGCTGCTTCTTCGTTGGACACTGGCAGGCGCTGATGAAAATCAATAGAATGGTGTACACACAATGTCAATGCTTTTCAAATATTTTTTGAAGAGCAGATCACGAGTTACAAGTGTATATCATTATATCATAAACTAATTAGAAGCTGATCAATTTCACTCGGAAAAAAAACAAACCTTTATTGAAGTTTATTGGACAACATACAGTGGAAAGAATGGTGAAGATATACATCACTCAGAAACGACACGTCAGTTTTCAACTTTTTTTCAAAAGCATGCAGAAGTGATTTAAACTGAAGTAATGGCCGTTACTCTTTGGTGACAGCACACTAGCATCAGGACAAAGTGTTGAAAATGTGGGAGAAAGAAAAATGCTGAAATTCAACATCCAGAGACAAGCTGCTCTGATTTTCAAAGTCTCCACCGGAGAAGCAGCGGCGCCCTCTGCTGCTTGTAAAGAGAAGTGAAAAAGCTTACAGCACCTGGTATTCCCAGGCCGTCTCCCATCCAAGTACTGCCCAGGCATGACCCTGCTTAGCTTCCGAGATCAGACAAGATCGGGCGCGTTCAGGGTGGTATGGCCGTAAGCAACAGCACTGGTGACAAAACGGCCCTTTATAGATGTCAATCACTGCCACCGTGAACGCCTGTGTGCATTTCAGTCCATAGGGACATTAGCATATTTCCAGAAGTTCTGGGCAAGGAGCTCTGATTACAGTGACACAGTTTCCCCACATGAATGATAAACACTATCTATGACAGAGGTGAGATTGTAACTGAGCTGCTTGAATGCAGGTTTGAGGTGCTTTTTGCAATTTTATGCTACTTTATACTTTATTTTACAGGGATAGATTGGAGTTTTTACTCCACTACGTTTGTGATTGTTATTGCGACTTTGTAGATTTAGATTTGACATTTAAAACGTGATTGTTTCATAAAATATGGCGCAGTATGATACTTGAAAATGCTGCTTACACAGCAATACATCAGTGATAATAATCCAATAATATTTTTATAACATAGCCTGTATGATGAGAGTCTCTTAGAAACTAGTTTTTTGATCCCTTAATCAATTGAAAAACTCCAAAAAAAAAAGAAAAGACCAAGTCTTTTCCTCCGGGTGAAAGGACCGCCGCGGGACTGTCTGCACGATGTCAGAGGCGGACTACCAGGGGCAGGTATTGTGCGGGGGAAATATTACCAGAGCCTGATGTGGGGGCCCTCTGGGGCCGAGGAGAGTCCACCTCCTCCTGGGATAGGCTGAGTGAAGGAATGACCATGGAGGAAAAACTCCAAAAAAAAAAAAAAAGACCAAGTCTTTTCCTCCGGGTGAAAGGACCACCGCGGGACTGTCTGCACAATGCCAGGGGCAGGTATTGTGCGGGGGAAATATTACCAGAGCCTGATGTGGGGGCCCTCTGGGGCCGAGGAGAGTCCACCTCCTCCTCCTGGGCTAGGCTGAGTGAAGGAATGACCCTGGAGGAAAAACTCCAAAAAAAAAAAAAAAAGACCAAGTCTTTTTCTCCGGGTGAAAGGACCACCGCGGGACTGTCTGCACGATGCCAGAGGCGGACTACCAGGGGCAGGTATTGTGCGTGGGAAATATTACCAGAGCCCGATGTGGGGGCCCTCTGGGGCCGAGGAGAGTCCACCTCCTCCTCCTGGGCTAGGCTGAGTGAAGGAATGACCCTGGAGGAAAAACTCCAAACAAAAAAAAAAGACCAAGTCTTTTCCTCCGGGTGTAAGGACCACCGCGAGACTGTCTGCATGATGCCAGAGGCGGACTACCAGGGGCAAGTATTGTGAGGGGGAAATATTACCAGAGCCCGATGTGGGGGCCCTCTGGTGCCGAGGAGAGTCCACCTCCTCCTCCTGGGCTAGGCTGAGTGAAGGAATGACCCTGGAGGAAAAACTCAAAAAAAAAAAAAAAGACCAAGTCTTTTCCTCCGGATGAAAGGACCACCGCGGGACTGTCTGCACGATGCCAGAGGCGGACTACCAGGGGCAGGTATTGTGCAGGGGAAATATTACCAGAGCCCGATGTAGGGGCCCTCTGGGGCCGAGGAGAGTCCACCTCCTCCTCCTGGGCTAGGCTGAGTGAAGGAATGACCCTGGAGGAGTTACATGGAGGAGTGACGTGGAAGACAGGGAGGAATTATATGGGGGAGCGACATGGAGGAGCAAAATAGAGGATCGACATGGAGGAGTGACATGGAGGAGGTATATGGAGGAGTGATATTCTGGAGTGACATTCTGGAGGGACATTCTGGAGTGACATGGAGGAGGGACATGGAGGAGTAACATTCTGGAGTTAAATTCTGGAGTGACATTCTGGAATGACATGGAGGAGCGACATTCTGGAGTGACATGGAAGAACAACATCAACAACAGAGTGATATGGAGGAGCAAGGAGGAGCGACATGGAGGATCGACATGGAGAAGTGACATGGAGGAGCGACACGGTCGAGTGACATGGAAGACATGGAGGAGTGACATGGAGGATCGACATTGAGTAGTTACATGGAGGAGTGACAAGGAGGAGCGACATGTAGGAGTAACATGAAGGATCTACATGGAGGAGCGACATGGAGGAGTGAAATGGGGGAGTGAAATGGAGGAGTGACATGGAAGACAGGGAGGAGTGACATGGAGGAGCGACATGGCGGAGTGACATGGAGGACTTACATGGAGGAGTGACATTGAGGATCGACATGGAGGATCAACATGGAGGAGTGACTTGGATGAGCTACATTCTGGAGTGACATGGAGAAGTGAAATGGAGGAGAGAAATGGAGGATCGACATAGAGACATGACATTGAGGAGCGACATGGAAGAGCGACATGGAGTAGTGATATGGAGGAGAGACTTGGAGGAGTGACATGGAGGATCGACATTGAGTAGTGATATGGAGGAGAGACCTGGAGGAGTGACATTCTGGAGTGACATTCTGGAGGGACATTCTGGAGTGACATTCTGGAGTGAAATGGAGGAGTGACATGGAGGATGGAAATAGAGGATTGACATGGAGGAGGGACATTGAGGAGTGACATTCTGGATTGACATTCTGGAGTGACATGGAGAAGCGACATTCTAGAATGATTTGGAGGAGGAACATGGAGGAGCAGCATGGAGGATTGAAATGGAGGATCAACAAGGGGGAGTGACATGGAGGAGTGACAGGGGAATGACATGGAAGACATGGAGCAGTGAAATGGAGGAGCAACATCGAGGATCGACATGGAGGATCGACATGGAGCAGTGACATGGAGGAGTGACATGTAGGAGTGACATGGAGGATCTACATGGAGGAGCTACATAGATGATCGACATGGAGGAGTGACATGGATGATTGACATTGAGCAGTGACATGGAGGAGTGACAAAGAGGAGCGACATGGAGGAGTGACATGGAGGAGAGACATTTTGGAGGGACATTCTGGAGGGACATTCTTGAGTGACATTAATGAGAGATATGAAGGCTTGACATAGAGGAGTAACATGAAGGATCTATATGGAGGAGCTACATAGAGGAGGTACATGGGGGAGTGACATGGAAGACATGGAGGAGTGACATGGTGGAGCAACATGGAGGATCGAAATGGAGGATCGACATGTAGCAGTGACATGGAGGACTGACAAGGAGGAGCGACATGGAGGAGTAACAAGGAGGAGCGACATGGATGATCGACATGGATGAGCGACATCGAGCAGTGACATGGAAGTGTGACATGGAGGAGTGACATTGAGAATCAACATGTAGGAGGTACATGGAGGAGCGACATGGCGGAGTGACATGGAGGAGTGAAATGTAATTTTGACATGGAGGAGTTACAGAGTTATGGAGGAGCGAAATAGAGGATCGACATGAAGGAGTGACATGGAGAAGGGACATGGAGGAGTGAAATTCTGGAGAGACATTCTGGAGTGACATGGAGGAGCGACATGGAGGAGGGACATGGAGGAGTGACTAGGAGAAGCGACATTCTGGAGTGACATGTAGGAGTGAAATGGAGGAGCGAAAAGGAGGATCGAGATGGAGGAATGACATGGAGGAAAACATAAAAGAGTTACATGGAGGAGCTACATGAGGAGCAACATCACGGAGCGACTTGGAGCACTGACATGGAGGAATGACATTATGGAGGGACATGGAGGAGCGACATTCTGGAGTTACATGGAGGAGCGACATTCTGGAGTGACATGGAGGAGTAACATGTAGGATCTACATGGAGAAGTGACATGGAGGAGTGACAAATTGGAGCGGCATGGAGGAATGACATGTAGGATCTAAATGGAGGAGTGACCTGGAGGTGCGACATGGAGGAGCGATATGCAGGATCGATAAGGAGGAGCGACATCGAGGAGCAACATGGAGGAGTGACATGGAGGAGAGACATGGATGAGGTACATAGGGGATTGACATGGAAGACATGGAGAAGTGAAATGGAGGAGTGACATGGAGGAGCGACATGGAGGATCGACATGGAGGAGTGACTTGAAGGAGTGACATGGAGGATCAACATGGAGGAGTCGACATGGAGTATTGACAAGGAGTAACAACATTCTACAGTTAAATTCTGGAGTAAAATTCTGGAGTGACATGTAGGATCTACATGTAGGAGTGACATGGAGGATCTACATGGAGGAGCTACATAGAGGATCGACATGGAGGAGCAACAAGGTGGATTGACATGGAGGAGTGACATGGAGGAGTGACATTCTAGAGTTTAATCTGTATTGACATTCTGGAGTGACATGGAGGAGTGATATGGAAGAGCAAGGAGGAGCGACATGGAGGAGCGACATGTGTCAACATGGAAGACATGGAGGAGTGACATGGAGGATTGACATTGAGCAGTGACATGGAGGAGTGACAAAGAGGAGCGACATGGAGGAGTGACATGGAGGAGTTACAAGGAGGAGCGACATTGATGAGTGACATGGAGGAGTGACATTCTGGAGGGACATGGAGGAGCAACATTCTGGAGTGACATTGAGGAGTGACATGTAGGAGCGACATGAAGGAGTGACATGGAGGAGTGACATGAGAGACGGAGGAGTGACGTTTAGGAGCAAAATGGAGGTGTTAAATTGAAGATCGATATGGAGGAGTGATATGGAGTAGGGACATGGAGGAGTGACATTCTAGAGTGACATTCCGGACTGAAATGGAGCAGTGACATGGAAAATGGACAAGGAAGATCGACATGGAGGAGTAACATGTAGGATCTAAATGGAGGAGTGACATGAAGGATCGACATGGAGGAGCGATATGGAGGATCGACAAGGAGGAGCGACATTGAGGAGCAAAATGTAGGACTGACATCGAGGATCAACAACGAGGAGTAACATGGAGGAGTGACATTCTACAGTTAAATTCTGGAGTGAAATTCTGTAGTGACATGTAGGATCTACATGGAGGAGTGACATGGAGGATCGACATGGAGGAGCGACATAGAGGATCGACATGGAGGAGTTACATGGAGGAGCGACATGGAGGATCGACATGGAGGAGCTACATAGAGGATCGGCATGGAGGAGCAACAAGGTGGATCGACATGGAGGAGTGACATGGAGGAGTTACATGGTAGAGATGGAAGAGTGACATGGAGGAGCGACATGGAGGAGCGAAATAGAGGATCGACATGGAGGAGTGACATGGAGGAGGGACATGGAGGAGTGACATTCTGGAGTGACAATCTGGAGGGACATTCTGGAGTGACATGGAGGAGCGATATGGAGGAGGGACATGGAGGAGTAACATTCTAGAGTTAAATTCTGGAGTGACATTCTGGAGTATCATGGAAGAGCGACATTCTGGAATGACATGAAAGAACGACATGGAGGAGTGATATGGAGGAGCAAGGAGGAGCGACATGGAGGATAAACATGGAGGAGTGACTAGGAGGAGCGACATTCTGGAGTGACATGGAGGAGTGAAATTGAGGAGCGAAATGGAGGATCGAGACGGAGGAGTGACATGGAGGAGAAACATAGAAGAGTTACATGAAGGAGCTACATGAGAAGCAACATCACGGAGCCACTTGGAGGTCTGACATGGAGGAATAACATTCTGGAGGGACATGGAGGAGCGACATTCTGGAGTGACATGGAGGAGCGACATTCTGGATTGACATGGAGGAGCAACATTCTGGAGTAACATGGAGGATCGACATGGAGGAGCGACATAGAGGATCGACATGGAGGAGTGACATGGAGGATCGACATGGAGGAGTGACATGGAGGAGCGACATGGCGAAGTGTGACATGAGGAGTGACATGTAGGATTGACATGGAGGAGTTAAATGGAGGTTTGACGTGGAAGATAGGGAGGAGTGACATGGAGGAGCGAAATAAAGGATCGATATGGAGGAGTGACATGGTGGAGCAAGATGGAGGATCAAAATGGAGGATCGACATGGAGCAGTGACATGGAGGAGTGACAAGGAGGAGCCACAAGGAGGATCGATATGGAGGAGCGACATTAAGCAGTGACATGGAAGTGTGACATGGAAGAGTGACATGGAGGATCGACATGGAGGAGGGACATGGAGGAGTAACATTCTGGAGTTAAATTCTGGAGTGACATTCTGGAGCGACATGGAGGACCGACATGGAGAAGTGACATGGAGGAGCGACACGGTCGAGTGACATGGAAGACATGGAGGAGTGACATGGAGGATCGAAATGGAGTAGTTACATGGAGGAGTGACAAGGAGGAGCAACATGTAGGAGTAACATGAAGGATCTACATGGAGGAGCGATATGGAGGATCGACAAGGAGGAGCAACAAGGAGTAGCGACATGGAGGACTGAAATGAAGGATCAACAAGGAGGAGTGACATGTAGGAGAGACATGGAGGATCGACATGGAGGAGTGACATGGAGGATCGACATGGAAGAGCGACATGAAGTAGTGATATGGAGGAGAGACCTGGAGGAGTGACATGGAGGATCGACGTTGAGTAGTTATATGGAGGAGACACCTGGAGGAGTGACATTCTGGAGTGACATTCTGGAGGGACATTCTGGAGTGAAATGGAGGAGTGACATGGAGGATGGAAATAGAGGATTGACATGGAGGAGGGAAATGGAGGAGTGACATTCTGGAGTGACATGGAGGAGCGACATTCTAGAGTGACTTGGAGGAGGAATATGGAGGAGCAGCATGGATGATCGACATGGAAGATTGACATGGAGCAGTGACATGGAGGAGTGACAAGGTGGAGTGACAAGGAGGAGAAACATGGTGGATCGAAATGAAGGATTGACATGGAGCAGTGACATGGAAGTGTAACATGAAGGAGCGACATGGAGGACTGACATGGAGGAGTTACATGGAGGAGTGACGTGGAAGACAGGGAGGAATTACATGGGGGAGCGACATGGAGGAGCAAAATAGAGTATCGACATGGAGGAGTGACATGGAGGAGGTATATGGAGGAGTGACATTCTGGAGTGACATTCTGGAGGGAAATTCTGGAGTGACATGGAGGAGCGACATGGAGGAGGGACATAGAGGAGTAACATTCTGGAGTTAAATTCTGGAGTGACAATCTGGAGTGACTTGGAGGAGGAACATGGAGGAGCAGCATGGAGGATAGACATAGAGCAGTGACATGGAGGAGTGACAAGGAAGAGTGACAAGGAGGAGAAACATGAAGGAGGAGCGACATTCTGGAGTGAAATGGAGGAGCAACATGGAAGATCGACATGGAGGAATAACATGTAGGATCTACATGGAGGAATGACATGGAGGATCGACATGGAGGAGAGACATTGAGGAGCGACACGGAGGAGCGACATGGAGGAGTGAGATGGGGGAGTGACATGGAAGACATAGAGGAGTGACATGGAGGAGCAACATGGAGTATCGACATGGAGGAGTGACATGGATGATCGACATGGAGGAGTGACATGAAGGAGCGACATGGAGTATCGACATGGAGGAGTGACATGGATTATCGACATGGAGGAGTGACATGGAGGAGCGACATGGAAGAGCGACATGGAGGAGCTACAGGTAGGAGCGACATCGCGGAGCGACATGGAGGACTGACAACAAGGAGGTACATTCTGGAGGGACATGGTGGAGCGAAATTCTGGAGTGACAGGGAGGAGCGACATGGAAGATCGACATGTAGGAGTAACATGTAGGATCTAAATGGAGGAGTGACATGAAGGATCGACATGGAGGAGCGATATGGAGGATCGACAAGGAGGAGCGACATGCAGGAGCAACATGGAGGACTGACATGGAGGATCAACAAGGAGGAGTGACATTGGGGTTTGACATGGAGGAGAGACAAGGAAGATCGACATGGAGGACTGACATGGAGGATTGACATGGTATAGATGGAGAAGTGACATGGAGGAGAGACATGGAAGATCGACATGGAGGATCGACATGGAGGAGTGACATTCTGGATATAAATCTGGATTGACATTCTGGAGTGACATGGAGGAGCGACATTCTGGAGTGACATGGAGGATCGACATTCTGGAGTGACATGGAGGAGTTACATTGTGGAGTGATATGGATGAGCAAGGAGGAGCGACATGGAGGATCGACATTGAGCAGTGACTAAGAGGAGTGACAAGGAGGAGCGACATGTAGGAGTCACATGAAGGATCTACATGGAGGAGCGAAATGGAGGAGTGAGATGGGGGAGTGACATGGAAGACATAGAGGAGTGACATGGAGGAGCAACATGGAGTATCGACATGGAGGAGTGACATGGAGGAGCGACATGGAATAGCGACATGGAGGAGCTACAGGGAGGAGCGACATCGCGGAGCGACATGGAGGACTGACAACGAGGAGGTACATTCTGGAGGGACTTTCTGGAGTGACATGAGGAGCAACATGGGGGAGTGACATGGAGGAGTTACATGGAGGATCGACATGGAGGAGTCGACATGGAGTATTGACAAGGAGGACTGACATGGAGGAGTCGACATGGAAGATCGACATTGAGCAGTGAAATGGAGGAGTGACAAAGAGGAGCGACAGGGAGTAGTTACATAGAGGAGTTACATTTAGGAGGGACATTCTGGAGGGATATTCTGGAGTGACATGGAGGAGCGACATTCTGGAGTGACATTGATGAGAGATATGGAGGATTTACATAGAGGAATAAGATGAAGGATCTAGATGGAGGAGCTACATAGAGGAGGTACATAGAAGACATGGAGGAGTGACATGGTGGAGCAGCATGGAGGATCGAAATGGAGGATCGACATGGAGCAGTGACATGGAAGAGTGACAAGGAGGAGCGACATGGAGGAGTAACAAAGAGGAGCGACATGGAGGATCAAAATGGAGGAGCGACATGGCGGAGTGACATGGAGGAGTGACATTTAGTATTGACATGGAGGAGCTACATAGAGGAGTGACGTGGAAGACATGGTGGAGTGACATGGTGGAGCAACATGGAGAATCGAAATGGAAGATCGACATGTAGCAGTGATATGGAGGAGTGACAAGGAGGAGCGACAAGGAGGAGTAACAAGGAGGAGCGACATGGAGGATCGACATGGAGGAGCGACATGGAGGAGCGACATGGAGGAACGACATCGAGGAGAAAACATAGAAGAGTTACATGGATGAGCTACATGAGCAGCAACATCACGGAGCGACTTGGAGGACTGACTTGGAGGAATGACATTCTGGAGTGACATGAAGGAGCGACATGGAGGATCGACATGGAGGAGTAACATGTAGGATCTACATGGAGGAGTGACATGGAGGATCGACATGGAGGAGTTTCATTGAGGATCGACATGGAGGAGCGACATTGAGGAGCGACATGGAGGAGTGAGATGGGGGAGGGACATGGAAGACAAGGAGGAGCGACATGGATGAGTGACATGGGAGACGGTGGAGTGAAATTTAGGAGCGAAATGGAGGTGTTAAATTGAAGATCGATATGGAGCAGTGATATGGAGGAGGGACATGGAGGAGTGACATTCTAGAGTGACATTCTGGATGGACATTCCGAACTGACATGGAGGAGTGACATGGAGGATGGACATGGAAGAGCGACATGGAGGAGCTACAGGTAGGAGCGACATCGCGGAGCGACATGGAGGACTGACAACAAGGAGGTACATTCTGGAGGGACATGGTGGAGCGAAATTCTGGAGTGACAGGGAGGATCGACATTCTGGAGTGACATGGAGGAGCGACATGGAAGATCGACATGTAGGAGTAACATGTAGGATCTAAATGGAGGAGTGACATGAAGGATCGACATGGAGGAGCGATATGGAGGATCGACAAGGAGGAGCGACATGCAGGAGCAACATGGAGGACTGACATGGAGGATCAACAAGGAGGAGTGACATTGGGGTTTGACATGGAGGAGAGACAAGGAAGATCGACATGGAGGACTGACATGGAGGATTGACATGGTATAGATGGAGAAGTGACATGGAGGAGAGACATGGAAGATCGACATGGAGGATCGACATGGAGGAGTGACATTCTGGATATAAATCTGGATTGACATTCTGGAGTGACATGGAGGAGCGACATTCTGGAGTGACATGGAGGATCGACATTCTGGAGTGACATGGAGGAGTTACATTGTGGAGTGATATGGATGAGCAAGGAGGAGCGACATGGAGGATCGACATTGAGCAGTGACTAAGAGGAGTGACAAGGAGGAGCGACATGTAGGAGTCACATGAAGGATCTACATGGAGGAGCGAAATGGAGGAGTGAGATGGGGGAGTGACATGGAAGACATAGAGGAGTGACATGGAGGAGCAACATGGAGTATCGACATGGAGGAGTGACATGGAGGAGTGACATGGAATAGCGACATGGAGGAGCTACAGGTAGGAGCGACATCGCGGAGCGACATGGAGGACTGACTATGAGGAATTACATTCTGGAGGGACTTTCTGGAGTGACATGAGGAGCAACATGGTGGAGTGACATGGAGGAGTTACATCGAGGATCGACATGGAGGAGTCGACATGGAGTATTGACAAGGAGGACTGACATGGAGGAGTCGACATGGAAGATCTACATTGAGCAGTGAAATGGAGGAGTGACAAAGAGGAGCGACAGGGAGTAGTTACATAGAGGAGTTACATTTAGGAGGGACATTCTGGAGGGACATTTTGGAGTGACATGGAGGAGCGACATTCTGGAGTGACATTGATGAGAGATATGGAGGATTTACATAGAGGAATAACATGAAGGATCTAGATGGAGGAGCTACATAGAGGAGGTACATAGAAGACATGGAGGAGTGACATGGTGGAGCAGCATGGAGGATCGAAATGGAGGATCGACATGGAGCAGTGACATGGAGGAGTGACAAGGAGGAGCGACATGGAGGAGTAACAAGGAGGAGCGACATGGAGGATCAACATGGAGGAGCGACATGGCGGAGTGACATGGAGGAGTGACATGTAGTATTGACATGGAGGAGCTACATAGAGGAGCGACGTGGAAGACATGGAGGAGTGACATGGTGGAGCAACATGGAGGATCGAAATGGAAGATCGACATGTAGCAGTGACATGGAGGAGTGACAAGGAGGAGCGACATGGAGGAGTAACAAGGAGGAGCGACATGGAGGATCGACATGGAGGAGCGACATGGAGGATCGACATCGAGGAGCGACAAATAGGAGAAAACATAGAAGAGTTACATGGAGGAGCTACATTAGGAGCAACATCACGGAGCGACTTGGAGGACTGACTTGGAGGAATGACATTCTGGAGGGAAATGGAGGAGCGACATGGAGGATCGACATGGAGGAGTAACATGTAGGATCTACATGGAGGAGTGACATGGAGGATCGACATGGAGGAGTGTCATTGAGGATCGACATGGAGGAGCGACATTGAGGAGCGACATGGAGGAGTGAGATGGGGGAGGGACATAGAAGACAAGGAGGAGCGACATGGATGAGTGACATGGGAGACGGAGGAGTGACATGTAGGAGCGAAATGGAGGTGTTAAATTGAAGATCGATATGGAAGAGTGAAATGGAGGAGGGACATGGAGGAGTGACATTCTAGAGTGACATTCTGAATGGACATTCCAGACTGACATGGAGGAGTGACATGGAGGATGGACATGGAAGATCGACATGGAGGAGTAATATGTAGGATCTAAATGGAGGAGTGAAATGAAGGATCGACATGAAGGAGCGATATGGAGTATCGACAAGGAGGAGAGACATTGAGGAGCAACATGGAGGACTGACATGGAGGATCAACAAGGAGGAGTCGACATGGAGTATTGACAAGGATGACTGACATGGAGGACTGACATTCTACAGTTAAATTCTGGAGTGAAATTCTGGAGTGACATTTAGGATCTACATGTAGGAGTGACATGGAGGATCGACATGGAGGAGCGACATAGAGGATCGACATGGAGGAGTGTCAAGGTTGATCGACATGGAGGCGTGATATGGAGGAGTGACATGGTAGAGATGGAGGAGTGACAACGAGGAGAAACATGGAAGATCGACATGGAGGATCGACATGGAGGATCGACATGGAGGAGTGACATTCTGGAGTTAAATCTGGATTGACATGGAGGAGCGACATTCTGGAGTGACATGGAGGAGCGACATGGTGGAGTGATATGGATGAGCAAGGAGGAGCGACATGGAGGATCGACATGTGTCGACATGTAAGACATGGAGGAGTGACATGGAGGATCGACATTGAGCAGTGTCAAGGAGGAGTGACAAAGAGGAGCGACATGGAGGAGTGACATGGAGGAGTTAAATTTTGGAGGGACATTCTGGAGGGACATTCTGGAGTGACATGGAGGAGCGATATTCTGGAGTGACATTCTGGAGTGACATTGATGAGAGATATGGAGGATTGACATAGAGGAGTAACATGAAGGATCTACATGGAGGAGCTACATAGAGGAGGTACATGGGGGAGTGACTTGGAAGAGAAACATAGAAGAGTTACATGGAGGAGCTACATGAGGAGCAACATCACGGAGCCACTTGGAGGACTGACATGGAGGAATGACATTCTGGAGGGACATGGAGGAGCGACATTCTGGAGTGACATGGAGGATCGACATGGATCAGCGACATGGAGGAGTGACATGGAGGAGTGACATGGAGGTGTGAAATAGAGGATCGACATGGAGGAGGTATATGGAGGAGTGACATTTTGGAGTTACATTCTGGAGAGACATTCTGGAGTGACATGGAGGTATCGACCTCGAGAAGTGACAAGGAGGAGTGATATGGAGGATCGACATAGAGGATTGACATGAAGGAGGGACATGGAGGAGGGACATGGAGGAGTGACATGGAAGTATCGACATGGAGGAGTGACAAGGAGGAGTGATATGGAGGATCGACATGGAGGTATCGACATGGAGGAGTGACAAGGAGGAGTGACATGGAAGATTGACATGGAGGACGGACATGGAGGAGTGACATGGTAGACATGGAAGATCGACATGGAGGATCGACATGGAGGAGCGACATGGAGGAGCAACATTGAGGAGCGACATGGAGGACTGACATGGAGGATCGACATGGAGGACTGACATGGAGGTTTGACATGGAGAAATGACATGGAGGAGTGACATTCTGGAGTTAAATACTGGAGTGACATTCTGGAATAGAATGGAGGAGGGACATGGAGGAGTATAATTCTGGAGTTAAATTTTGGAGTGACATTCTGGAGTGACATGGAGGAGCAACATGGAGGAATGAAATGGAGGAGCAACATGGAGGATCAACATGGAAGAGTGAAACGGAGGATCGAAATGGAGGAGTGACATGAAGGAGCAATATGGAGGTGCGACATGGAGGAGTAACATGGAGGAGCGACATGGAGGATCGACATGGAGGATCGACATGAAGGAGCGACATGGAGCAGTGACATGGAAGTGTGACATGGAGGAGTGACATGGAGGAACGACATGGAGGAGTGACATGGTGGATCAACATGGAGGAGTGACATGGAGGAGTGACATAAAAGACATGGAGTAGTGACATGGAGGATCGAAATGGAGTAGTTACATGGAGGAGTGAAAAGGAGGAGCGACATGTAGGAGTAACATGAAGGATCTAAATGGAGGAGCGATATGGAGGATCGACAAGGAAGAGCGACATGGAGGAGCGACATGGAGGACAGACATGAAGGATCAACAAGGAGGAGAGACATGGAGGAGAGACATGTAGGAGAGACATGGAGTATCGACATGGAGGAGTTACATGAAGAATCGACATGGAAGAGCGACATGGAATAGTGATATGGAGGAGACAACGGGAGGAGTGAAATGGAGGATCGACATTGAGTAGTGATATGGAGGAGAGACCTGGAGGAGTGACATTCTGGAGTGACATTCTGGAGGGATATTCTGGAGTGACATTCTGGAGTGACATTCTGGTGTGAAATGGAGGAGTGACAAGGAGGATGGAAATAGAGGATTGACATGGAGGAGGGACATGGAGGAGTGACATTCTGGAGTTAAATTCTGGAGTGACATTCTGGAGTGACTTGGAGGAGGAACATGGAGGAGCAGCATGGAGGATCGACATGGAAGATCGACATGGAGTAGTGATATGGAGGAGAGAACGGGAGGAGTGAAATGGAGGATCGACATTGAGTAGTGATATGGAGGAGAGACCTGGAGGAGTGACATTCTGGAGTGACATTCTGGAGGGACATTCTGGAGTGACATTCTGGAGTGACATTCTGGTGTGAAATGGAGGAGTGACATGGAGGATGGAAATAGAGGATTGACATGGAGGAGGGACATGGAGGAGTGACATTCTGGAATTAAATTCTGGAGTGACATTCTGGAGTGACTTGGAGGAGGAACATGGAGGAGCAGCATGGAGGATCGACATGGAAGATCGACATGGAGCAGTGACATGGAGGAGTGACAAGGTGGAGTGACAAGGAGGAGAAACATGGTGGATCGAAATGGAGGTGTGACATAGAGCAGTGACATGGAAGTGTGACATGAAGGAGCGACATGGAGGATTGACATGGAGGAGTTACATGGAGGAGTGACGTGGAGGAGCAAAATAGAGGATCGACAGAGGGGAGTGACATGGAGGAGGTATATGGAGGAGTGACATTCTGGACTGACATTCTGGAGTGACATTGATGAGAGATATGGAGGATTGACATAGAGGAGTAACAAGAAGGATCTACACGGAGGAGATACATGGAGGACGTACATAGGGGAGTGACATGGAAGACATGGAGGAGTGAATTCGAGGATTGACATGGAGCGACAAGGAGGATCGACAAGGAGGGTTGACATGGAGGAGTGACATGGAAGACAGGGAGGAGTGACATGGAGGGGCGACATGGAGGTGTGAAATAGAGGATCGACATGGAGGAGTGATATGGTGGAGGTTTATGGAGGAGTGACATTCTGGATTGACTTTCTGGAGGGACCTTCTGGAGTGACATGGAGGTATCGACATGGAGGAGTGACAAGGAGGAGTTATATGGAGGATCTACATAGAGGATAGACATGGAGGAGGGACATGAAGGAATGACATGGAGGATGGAAATAGAGGATTGACATGGAGGAGGGACATGGAGGAGTGACATTCTGGAGTTAAATTCTGGAGTGACATGGAGGAGCGACATTCTAGAGTGACTTGGAGGAGGAACATGGAGGAGCAGCATGGAGGATCGACATGGAAGATTGACATGGAGCAGTGACATGGAGGAGTCACAAGGTGGAGTTACAAGGAGGAGAAACATGGTGGATTGAAGTGGAGGATTGACATGGAGCAGTGACATGGAAGTATGACATGAAGGAGCGACATGGAGGATTGACATGGAGGAGTTACATGGAGGAGTGACGTGGAAGACAGGGAGGAGTTACATGGAGGAGCGACATGGAGGAGTAAAATAGAGGATCGACATGGAGGACTGACATGGTGGAGGTATATGGAGGAGTGACATTCTGGAGTGACATTCTGGAGGGACATTCTGGATTGACATGGAGGAGCGACATGGAGGAGGGACATGGAGGAGTAACATTCTGGAGTTAAATTCTGGAGTGATATTCTGGAATGACATGGAGGAGCGACATTCTGGAGTGACATGGAAGAACTACATGGAGGAGCGATATGGAGGAGCAAGGAGGAGCGACATGGAGGATCGACATGGAGAAGTGACATGGAGGAGCGACACGGTCGAGTGACATGGAAGACATGGAGGAGTGACATGGAGGATCGACATTGAGTAGTTACATGGAGGAGTGACATGGAAGACAAGGAGGAGCGACATGTAGGAGTAACATGAAGGATCTACATGGAGGAGCGACATGGAGGAATGAAATGGGGGAGTGACATAGAGGAGTGACATGGAGGAGCAACAAGGTGGAACGACATGGAGGAGCGATATGGCGGAGTGACATGGAGGACTTACATGGAGGAGTGACATGGAGGATTGACATGGAGGATCAACATGGAGGAGTGACTTGGAAGAGCGACATTCTGGAGTGACATTGAGTAGCGACATGGAAGAGGGACATGAAGGAGTGACATTCTGGAGTTCAATTCTGGAGTGACATTCTGGAGTGACATGGAGGAGCAACATTCTGGAGTGACATGGAGGAGCAACATTCTGGAGTGACATTGAGAAGCGACATGGAGGATTGACATGGAGGAGTGACATGAATGAGCGAAACGGAGGAGTGACATGGAAGACATGGAGGAGTGACATGGAGGCTTGACATTGAGTAGTGAAATGGAGGAGCAACATTCTGGAGCGACATTGAGGAGGTACATGAGGGAGTGACATGGAAGATATGGAGGAGTGACATGGAGTAGCATCATGGAGGATCAACATGGACGATCGACATGGACGATCGATATGGAGCAGTGACATGGAGGAGTGACAAGTAGGAGCCAAATGAAGGAGTAAAAAGGTGGAGCGACATGGAGGAGTGACATGGAGGATCGACATGGAGGAGTGACATGGGAGACGGAGGAGTGACATATAGGAGCGAAATGGAGGTGTTAAATTGAAGATCGATATGGAGGAGTGATATGGAGGAGGGACATGGAGGAGTGACATTCTAGAGTGACATTCTGGATGGACATTCCAGACTGAAATGGAGGAGTGACATGGAGGATGGACATGGAAGAACGACATGGAGGATTAACATGTAGGATCTAAATGGAGGAGTGACATGAAGGATCGACAATGAGGAGCGACATTGAGGAGCAACATGGAGGACTGACATGGCGGATCAACAAGGAGGAGTCGACATGGAGTATTGACGAGGAGGACTGACATGGAGGAGTGACATTCTACAGTTAAATTCTGGAGTGAAATTATGGAGTGATATGTAGGATCTACATGGAGGAGTGACATGGAGGATCGACATGGAGGAGTGTCAAGGTAGATCGACATGGAGGAGTGACTTGGAGGAGTGACATGGTAGAGGTGGAGGAGTGAAATGGAGGAGAGACATGGAAGATCGACATGGAGGATCGACATGGAGGAGTCACATTTTGGAGTTAAATCTGGATTGACATGGAGGAGCGACATTCTGGAGTGTAATGGAGGAGCGACATGGTGGAGTGATATCGATGAGCAATTTGGAGCGACGGGGAGGATCGACATGTCTCGACATGGAAAACATGGAGGAGTGACATGGAGGAACAACATCGAGGATCGACATGGAGGATCAACATGGAGCAGTGACATGGAGGAGTGACATGGAGGATCGACATGGAGGAGTCGACATGGAGTATTGACAAGGAGGAGTCGACATGGAGTATTGACAAGAAGGACTGACATGGAGGAGCTACATGGAGGAGGTACATAGGGGAGTGACATGGAAGACATGGAGCAGTGAAATGGAGGAACAATATCGAAGATCGACATGGAGGATCGACATGGAGCAGTGACATGGAGGAGTGACATGGAGGAGCGACATGGAGGATCGAGATGGGGGAGTGACATGGAGGAGTGACATGGAGGATCGACATGTAGGAGTAGACATGGAGTATTGACAAGGAGGACTGACATGGAGGAGTCGACATGGAAGATCGACATTGAGCAGTGACATGGTGGAGTGACAAAGAGGAGCGACATGGAGTACTTACATGGAGGAGTTACATTTTGGAGGGACATTCTGGAGGGACATTTTGGAGTGACATGGAGTAGCGACATTCTGGAGTGACATTGATGAGAGATATGGAGGATTGACATAGAGGAGTAACATGAAGGATCTAGATGGAGGAGCTACATAGAGGAGGTACATAGAAGACATGGAGGAGTGACATGGTGGAGCAACATGGAGGATCGAAATGGAGGATCGACATGGAGCAGTGACATGGAGGTTTGACAAGGAGGAGCGACATGGAGGAGTAACAAGGAGGAGCGACATGGAGGAGCGACATCGAGGATCAACATGGGGGAGTGACATGGAGGAGCGACATGACGGAGTGACATGGAGGAGTGACATGTAGTATTGACATGGAGGAGCTACATAGAGGAGTGACGTGGAAGACATGGAGGAGTGACATGCTGGAGCAACATGGAGGATCGAAATGGAGGATCGACATGTAGCAGTGACACGGAGGAGTGACAAGGAGGAGCGACATGGAGGAGTAACAAGGAGGAGCGACATGGAGGATCGACATGGAGTAGCGACATGGAGGAGAAAACATAGAAGAGTTACATGGAGGAGCTACATGAGGAGCAACATCACGGAGTGACTTGGAGGACTGAAATGGAGGAATGACATTCTGGAGGGACATGGAGGAGCGACATTGTGGAGTGACATGGAGGAGCGACAATCTGGAGTGACATGGAGGAGCGACATGGAAGATCGACATGGAGGAGTGTCATTGAGGATCGACATGGAGGAGCGACATTGATGAGCGACATGGAGGAGTGAGATGGGGGAGGGACATGGAAGAAAAGGAGGAGCGACATGGATGAGTGTCATGGAGGAGTGACATTCTGGAGGGACATTCTGGAGTGCCATAAAGGAGCAACATTCTGGAGTGACATGGAGGAGTTACATGGAGGATCGACATGGAGGAGTCGACATGGAGTATTGACAAGGAGGACTGACATGGAGGAGTCGACATGGAAGATCTACATTGAGCAGTGAAAAGGAGGAGTGACAAAGAGGAGCGACATGGAGTAGTTACATGGAGGAGTTACATTTTGGAGGGACATTCTGGAGGGACATTCTGGAGTGACATGGAGGAGCGACATTCTGGAGTGACATTGAGGAGTGAGATGGGGGAGGGACATGGAAGACAAGGATGAGCGACATGGATGAGTGACATGGGAGACGGAGGAGTGACATGTAGGAGCGAAATGGAGGTGTTAAATTGAAGATCGATATGGAGGAGTGATATGGAGAAGGGACATGGAAGAGTGACATTCTAGAGTGACATTCTGGATTGACATTCAGGACTGACATGGAGGATGGACATGGAAGATCGACATGGAGGAGTAATATGTAGGATCTAAATGGAGGAGTGACATGAAGGATCGACATGGAGGAGCGATATGGAGGATCGACAAGGAGGAGAGACATTGAGGAGCAACATGGAGTACTGACATGGAGGATCAACAAGGAGGAGTCGACATGGAGTATTGACAAGGATGACTGACATGGAGGAGTGACATTCTAAGGTTAAATTCTGGAGTGAAATTCTGGAGTGACATTTAGGATCTACATGTAGGAGTGACATGGAGGATCTACATGGAGGAGCTACATAGAGGATCGACATGGAGGAGCAACAAGGTGGATCGACATGGAAGAGTGACATGGAGGAGTGACATGGTAGAGATGGAGGAGTGACATGGAGGAGAGACATGGAAGATCGACATGGAGGATCGACATGGAGGAGTGACATTCTAGAGTTAAATCTGGATTGACATTCTGGAGTGACATGGAGGAGTGATATGGAGGATTGACATTTAGCAGTGACATGGAGGAGTGACAAAGAGGAGCAACACGGAGGAGTGACATGGAGGAGTGACATTCTGGAGTGACATTCTGGAGGGACATTCTGGATTGACATGGAGGAGCGACATGGAGGAGGGACATGGAGGAGTAACATTCTGGAGTTAAATTCTGGAGTGATATTCTGGAATGACATGGAGGAGCGACATTCTGGAGTGACATGGAAGAACGACATGGAGGAGCGATATGGAGGAGCAAGGAGGAGCGACATGGAGGATCGACATGGAGAAGTGACATGGAGGAGCGACACGGTCGAGTGACATGGAAGACATGGAGGAGTGACATGGAGGATCGACATTGAGTAGTTACATGGAGGAGTGACAAGGAGGAGCGACATGTAGGAGTAACATGAAGGATCTTCATGGAGGAGCGACATGGAGGAGTGAAATGGGGGAGTGACATGGAGGAGTGACATGGAAGACAGGGAGGAGTGACATGGAGGAGCGACATGGCGGAGTGACATGGAGGACTTACATGGAGGAGTGACATGGAGGATCGACATGGAGGATCAACATGGAGGAGTGACTTGGAAGAGCGACATTCTGGAGTGACATGGAGAAGTGAAATGGAGGAGAGAAATGGAGGATCGACATGGAGGAGTGACATGGAGTAGCGACATGGAAGAGTGACTTCGAGTAGTGATATGGAGGAGAGACCTGGAGGAGTGACATGGAGGATCAACATTGAGTAGTGATATGCAAGAGAGACCTGGAGGAGTGACATTCTGGAGTGACATTCTGGAGGGACATTCTGGAGTGACATTCTGGAGTGAAATGGAGGAGTGACATGGAGGATGGAAATAGAGGTTTGACATGAAGGAGGGACATGGAGGAGTGACATTCTGGAGTGACATGAAGAAGCGACATTCTAGAATTATTTGGAGGAGGAACATGGAGGAGCAGCATGGAGGATCGACATGGAAGATCGACATGGAGCAGTGACATGGAGAAGTGACAAGGTGGAGTGACAATGAGGAGAAATATGGTGGATCGAAATGGAGGATTGACATGGAGCAGTGACATGGAAGTGTGACATGAAGGAGCGACATGGAGGACCGACATGGAGGAGTGAGATGGAGGAACGACATGGAGGAGTGACACGGAGGAGTTACAAGGAAGACAGGGAGGAATCAAATCAAATCTAATCAAATCAAATCAATTTATTTTTGTATAGCGTCAAATCACAACAGAAGTTATCTCAAGACGCTTTATATATAGAGCAGGTCTATGACCGTACACCATTGTTTAGAGACCCAACAGGATCCACCAAGCGCACTGTGGCCAGGAAAATCTCCCCGATTACTGGGAAGAAACCTGGAGCAGAACCGGGCGCAGGGCTGGCGGCCATCTGCCGAGACCGGCTGGGGGGATAGATAGATACAGAGAGAGTGAGAGAGAGAGAGAGAGAGAGAGAGAGAGAGATAGATAGAGAGAGAGAGATAGAGAAGCAGCCACAATAGCAGTCTAGCAGCTGTAATAGCTAATACAAGTAGGACTGAAAACACAAAACCAATAGTGGTGGATGGAAAGAGTGATAATACAACTATCGGAAAGCCAGCACTGTCCAGCATCTCTCCTCAGTACGTCCATGTGTATTGGTGTGGGACGTCCCTGCGATCGATGCCCGTGCGTTGGTTCCTGCAGCATCAGCATGCTTGCTGGGAGCTCTTGATGTCTTTGGCAGTGATTGAGAAGTGTTATTCTCCAGGCTGCCACATTGTCACTAGGTGTTGGAAATCCCTCGTTAGCATTGGTAGTCCCTCGTACAGACGTAGTTAATTAGGGATGGTAGCAGTTGGTGTCAAGCAGGCACCGACGCGGCAGCAGATGCAGCCACAATACCGGAGACCACCAAGATCCAGGTGAAACCCTGCTCCAAGTGTACCCATGCTCCAGGTATAACCTCGCTCCCGGTGTGATCCCGCTCCAGGTATGACCTCACTCCAGGTGTGACCCCGCTCCACGGTTAGCTGCGAGACAAGGAGGCACAAGGACTCCCGGGAAGGAATGAAGTTAGTAACAACATGGACATGGGACATGAGTATATACAGAAGGAGAGGGGAGCTCAGTGTGTCATAGGAAGTTCCTTATGACAGTGTGTCATAGGAAGTCCCCCGGCAGTCTATGCCTATAGCAGCTTAAGTATAAGCGTTATCAAAGAGGAAAGTCTTTAGCCTACTCTTAAATGTAGAGACGGTGTCTGCCTCCCGGACTGAAACTGGGAGCTGGTTCCAGAGAAGAGGAGCTTGATAGCTGAAGGCTCTTGCTCCCATTCTACTTTTGGAGACTCTAGGAACCTCAAGTAACCCTGCATTCTGTGAGCGCAGTGCTCTAGTGGGGTAGTAGGGTACTATGAGCTCTTTAAGATATGATGGGGCCTGACCGTTTAGCGCTTTGTAGGTGAGAAGGACGATTTTAAAATCTATTCTGGATTTTACAGGCAGCCAGTGCAGAGAAGCTAATACAGGAGTAATATGATCTCTTTTTCTAGTTCTAGTCAGTACACGTGCTGCAGCATTCTGGATCAACTGGAGAGTCTTAAGAGACTTATTGGAGCAGCCTGATAATAAGGAATTGCAGTAATCGAGTCTAGAGGTAACAAATGCATGGACTAATTTTTCTGCATCATTTTGACACAGGATGTGCCTGATCTTCGCAATGTTATGTAGATGAAAGAAGGCAGCCCGTGAGGTTTGTTTTATGTGAGAGTTAAAGGACATATCCTGGTCGAAGACAACTCCCAGATTCCTTACGGTGGTGCTGGAGGCCAGGGCAATGCCATCTAAAGTAACTATATCATTAGATAATTTGTTTCGGAGGTGCTCAGGGCCTAGTACAATAACTTCAGTTTTGTCTGAGTTTAACATCAGGAAATTGCAGGTCATCCAGGTTTTTATGTCCTTAAGGCATGCTTGAAGTTTAGTTAACTGGTTTGTTTCGTCTGGCTTGATTGATAGATATAATTGGGTATCATCTGCATAACAATGAAAGTTTATGGAGTGTTTTCTAATAACATTGCCTGAGGGAAGCATATATAAGGTAAATAGAATTGGTCCAAGTACAGAATCCTGTGGAACTCCGTGACTAACTTTGGCGTACATGGAGGACTCATCGTTGACATGTACAAACTGAGATCGATCTGATAAATAGGACTTAAACCAACTTAGTGCAGTTCCTTTAATGCTAATTAAATGTTCCAGTCTTTGTAATAGGATGTCATGGTCAATGGTGTCGAAAGCAGCACTGAGATCTAGCAAGACAAGTACAGAGACAAGTCCTTTGTCCGATGCCATTAGAAGGTCATTTGTAATTTTCACTAGTGCTGTCTCTGTGCTATGGTGCACTCTAAATCCTGACTGATAATCTTCCAATAAATGATTGTTCAGTAGAAAGTCACACAGTTGACTGGCAAACTACTTTCTCGAGTATTTTGGAGGTAAAGGGAAGGTTAGATATAGGTCTATAGTTGGCTAGGACCTCTGGATCAAGAGTGGGCTTTTTAAGAAGAGGTTTAATTACAGCTACTTTAAAGGACTGTGGTACATAGCCTGTTAGTAAAGACACATTGATCATATCCAGTAAAGAGGTGCTAACTAGAGGTAAAACTTCTTTAAGCAGTCTAGTTGGAATAGGGTCTAGGAGACAGGTAGATGATTTAGATGAGGAGATCAGTGAGGTTAATTTGTGGAGATCGATAGGAGAAAAGCAGTCTAAATATATATCAGGTTGTACAGCTGTTTCTAAGGTTCCTAAGTTTGAGGATAAATTGGTACCAGTTGACGGTAGGAGGTGATTAATTTTGTCTCTAATAGTTATGATTTTATCATTAAAGAAATTCATGAAGTCACTACTACTGAGGGTTGTAGGAATACATGGCTCAATAGAGCTGTGACTTTCTGTCAGCCTGGCTACAGTGCTGAATAGAAACCTAGGGTTGTTCTTATTTTTCTCTATTAATGATGAGTAATGGGCTGCTCTGGCATCACAGAGAGCCTTCCTATATGTTTTAAGACTATCTTGCCAGACTAAATGAGATTCTTTATGACACGTAGGAGCGACATGGAGGTGTGAAATAGAGCATCGACATGGAGGAGAAACCTGGAGGAGTGACATTCTGGAGTTACATTCTGGAGGGACATCCTGGAGTGACATTCTGGAGTGACATTCTGGAGTTAAATTCTGGAGTGACATTCTGGAGTGACATGGAGGAGCGACATTCTAGAGTGACTTGGAGGAGGAACATCGAAGAGCAACATGGAGGATCGACATGGAAGATCGACATGGAGCAGTGACATGGAGTAGTGACAAGGTAGAGTGAAAAGGAGGAGAAATATGGTGGATCGAAATGGAGGATTGACATGGAGCAGTGACATGGAAGTGTGACATGAAGGAGCGACATGGAGGATTGACATGGAGGAGTTACATGGAGGAGTGACGTGGAAGACAGGGAGGAGTTACATGGAGGAGCGACATGGAGGAGCAAAATAGAGGATCGACATGGAGGAGTGACATGGAGGAGGTATATGGAGGAGTTACATTCTGGAGTGACATTCAGGAGGGACATTCTGGAGTGACATGGAGGAGCAACATGGAGGAGGGACATGGAGGAGTAACATTCTGGAGTTAAATTCTGGAGTGACATTCTGGAATGACATGGAGGAGCGACATTCTGGAGTGACATAGAAGAATGACATGGAGGAGTGATATGGAGGAGCAAGTAGGAGCGACATGGAGGATCGACATGGAGAAGTGACATGGAGGAGCGACACGGTCTAGTGACATGGAAGACATGGAGGAGTGACATGGAGGATCGACATTGAGTAGCTACATGGAGGAGTGACAAGGAGGAGCGACATGGAAGCGCGACATGGAGTAGTGATATGGAGGAGAGATCTGGAGGATTGACATGAAGGATCGACATTGAGTAGTGATATGGAGGAGAGACCTGGAGGAGTGACATTCTGTAGTGACATTATGGAGGGACATTCTGGAGTGACATTCTGGAGTGAAATGGAGGAGTGACATGGAGGATGGAAATAGAGGATTGACATGGATGAGGGACATGGAGGAGTGACATTCTGGAGTTAAATTCTGGAGTGACATTCTGGAGTGACATTGAGAAGCGACATTCTATAATGACTTGGAGGAGGAACATGGAGGAGCAGCATGGAGGATAGACATGGAAGATCGACATGGAGCAGTGACATGGAGAAGTGACAAGGTGGAGTGACAAGGAGGAGAAACATGGTGGATCGAAATGGAGGATTGACATGGAGCAGTGACATGGAAGTGTGACATGAAGGAGCGACATGGAGGACCGACATGGAGGAGTGAGATGGAGGAACGACATGGAGGAGTGACACGGAGGAGTGACAAGGAAGACAGGGAGGAATGACACGTAGGAGCGACATGGAGGTGTGAAATAGAGCATCGACATGGAGGAGTGACATGGAGGAGGGACATGGAGGAATGACTTTCTGGAGTGACATTCTGGAGGGACATTCTGGAGTGATATTCTAGAGGGAAATTCTGGACTGACATGGAGGAGTGACTTGGAGGATGGACAGAGAGGTTTGACATGGAGGAGGGACATGGAGGAGTGACATTCTGGAGTTAAATTCTGGAGAGACATGGAGGAGCGACATTCTGGAGTGACATGGAGGAGCGACATTCTAGAGTGACATGGAGGAGGTATATGGGGGAGTGACTTGGAAGACATGGAGGAGTGACATGGAGGAGCTACATGGAGGATCGACATGGAGGATAGACATGGAGCAGTGACATGGAGGAGTGACAAGAAAGAGTGACATGGAGGAGTGACATGGAAGTGTGAAATAGAGGATCGACATGGAGGAGGTATATGGAGGAGTGAAATTTTGGAGTGACTTTCTGGAGGGACATTCTGGAGTGACATGGAGGAGGTACATGGGGGAGTGACTTGGAAGACATGGAGGAGTGACATGGAGGAGCTACATGGAGGATCGACATGGAGGATAGACATGGAGCAGTGACATGGAGGAGTGACAAGGAGGAGTTATATGGAGGATCGACATAGAGGATTGACATGGAGGAGGGACATGGAGGAGGGCATTCTGGAGTGACATGGAGGTATCGACATGGAGGAGTAACAAGGAGGAGTGATATGAAGGATCGACATGGAGGTATCGACATGGAGGAGTGACAAGGAGGAGTGACATGGAGGAGCGACATGGAGGATCGACATGGAGGATTGATATGGAGGATCGACATGGAAGATTGACATGGAGGACGGACATGGAGGAGTGACATTGTAGACATGGAAGATCGACATGGAATATCGACATGGAGGAGCGACGTGGAGGAGCAACATTGAGGAGCGACATGGAGGACTGAAATGGAGGATCGACATGGAGAACTGACATGGAGAATTGACATGGAGAAAGGACATGGAGGAGTGACATTCTGGAGTTAAATACTGGAGTGACATTCTGGAATAGAATGGAGGGGGGACATGGAGTATCATTCTAGAGTTAAATTTTGGAGTGACATTCTGGAGTGACATGGAGGAGCGAAATGGAGGAGTCAGATGGGGGAGTGACATGGAAGACATAGAGGAGTGACATGGTGGAGCAACATGGAGTATCGACATGGAGGAGTGACATGGATGATCGACATGGAGGAGTGACATGGAGGAGCGACATGGAAGAGCGACATGGAGGAGCTACAGGGAGGAGAGACATCGCGGAGCGACATGGAGGACTGACAATGAGGAGATACATTCTGGAGTGACAAGGTGGAGCGACATTCAGGAGTGACATGGAGGAGCGACATGGAAGAGTGACATTCTGGAGTGACATGGTGGAGTTACATGGTGGAGTGATATGGATGAGCAAGGAGGAGCGACATGGAGGATCGACAACCAAGAGGTACATTTTGGAGGTATATGGTGGAGCGACATTCTGGAGTAACATGTGGGATCTACATGGAGGAATGACATGGAGGATCGACATGGAGGAGCGACATTGAGCATCGACATGGGGGAGCGACATTGAGTTGCGACATGGAGGACTGACATGGAGGATCAACAAGGATTAGTGACATGGAGCAGTAACATGGAGGAGAGACATGGACGATCGAAATGGAGGAGTCACATGGAAGATTGACATGGAGGAGTGACATGGAGGAGTGACATGTAGTATTGACATGGAGGAGTTACATAGAGGAGTGACATGGAAGGATGGGAGGAGTGACATGGAGGAGCGACATGGAGGAGCGAAATAGGGGATCGACATGGAGGAGTGACATGGAGGAGGGGCATGGAGGCGTAACATTCTGGAGTTAAATTCTGGAGTGACATTCTGGAGTGACATGGAGGAGCGACATGGAGGAGTGACATGGATGATCGACAGGGAGGAGTGACATGGAGGAGCGACATGGCGGAGTGACATGGAGGAGTGACATGAAGGATTGACATGGAGGACTTAAATGGAGGAGTGACGTGGAGGATCGACATGGAAGAGCAACATGGAGTAGTGATATGGAGGAGAGACCTGGAGGAGTTACATTCTGGAGTAACATTCTGGAGGGACATTCTGGAGTGATATTCTGGAGTGAAATGGAGGAGTGACATGGAGGATGGTAAAAGAGGATTGACATGGAGGAGGGACATGGAGGAGTGACATTCTGGAGTTAAATTCTGGAGTGACATTCTGGAGTTACATGGAGGAGCGACATTCTAGAATGACTCGGAGGAGGAACATGTAGGAGCAGCATGGAGGATCGACATGGAAGATCAACATGGAGCAGTGACATGGAGGAGTGACATGAAGGAGCGACATGGAGGATCGACATGGAGGAGTGAGATGGAGGAACGACATGGAGGAGTGACATGGGGGAGTGATAAGGAAGACAGGGAGGAATGACACGTAGGAGCGACAAGGAGGTGTGAAATATAGCATCGACATGGAGGAATGACATTCTGGAGTGACATTCTAGAGGGACATTCTGGAGTGATATTCTGTAGGGAAATTCTGGACTGACATGGAGGAGTGACTTGGAGGATGGACAGAGAGGATTGACATGGAGGAGGGACATGGAGGAGTGACATTCTGGAGTTAAATTCTGGAGGGACATGGAGGAGCGACATTCTGGAGTGACATGGAGGAGCGACATGGCGGAGTGACATGGAGGAGTTACATGAAGGATTGACATGGAGGACTTACATGGAGGAGTGACATGGAGGATCGACATGGAGGATCAACATGGAGGAGTGACTTGGAAGAGCGACATTCTGGAGTGACATGGAGAAGTGAAATGTAGGAGAGAAATGGAGGATCAACATTGAGGAGTGACATGGAGAAGCGACATGGAAGAGCAACATGGAGTAGTGATATGGAGGACAGACCTGGAGGAGTGACATTCTGGAGTGACATTCTGGAGTGACATTCTGGAGTGACATTCTGGAGTGAAATGGCGGAGTGACATGGAGAATGGAAATAGAAGATTGAAATGAAGGAGGGACATGGAGGAGTGACATTCAGGAGTGACATTCTGTAGTGAAATGGCGGAGTGACATGGAGGGTGGAAATAGAGGATTGACATGGAGGAGGGACATGGAGGAGTGACATTCTGGAGTTAAATTCTGGAGTGACATTCTGGAGTGACATGGAGGAGCGAAATTCTAGAGTGACTCGGAGGAGGAACATGTAGGAGCAGCATGGAGGATCGACATGGAGGATAGACATGGAGCAGTGACATGGAGGAGTGACAAGGAAGAGTGACAAGAAGGAGAAACATGAAGGAGTAACACGGAGGAGCGACATGGAGGATTTACATGGAGGAACGACATGGAAAAGTGACTTGGAAATGTGACATGTAGGAGTGACATGGAGGATCGACATTGAGGAGTGACATGGAGGAACGACATGGAGGAGTGACATGGAGGATCGACAGGGAGGAGTGACATGGAGGAGCGACATGGAGGTGTTAAATAGTGGATCGACATGGAGGAGGGACATGGTGGAGTGATATTCTGGAGTTACATTTTGGAGTGAAATTCTGGAGTGACTTGGAGAAGCGTCATTCTGGAATGACAGGGAGGAGCAACAGGGAGGAGTTATATGGATGATCAAGGAGGAGCAACATGGAGGATCGACATGGAGTAGTCACATAAAGGAATGACAAGGAAGAGAGACATGGAGGATCGACATGGAACATCGACATGGAGGAGTGACAAGGAGGTGTAACATAGTGGAGTTAAATTCTGGAATGACATTCTGGATTGACATGGAGGAGCGACATTCTGGGGTGACATGGAGGAGCAACAAGAAGGATTGATATGGAGGAGCAGGGACGAGCGACATGGAGGATCAACATGGAATAGTCACATGGAGGAGCGACACGGAGGAGTGACATGGAAGACATGCAGGAGTGACATTGAGGATCGACATGGAAGAGTGACATGGAGGAGTGACATGGAAGACAGGGAGTAGTGACATGGAGGAGCGACATGGCGGAGTGACATGGAGGAGTGACATGAAGGATTGACATTTAGGAGTTACATGGAGGAGTGACATGGAAGACAGGGAGGAGTTACATGAAGGATCGACATGGAGGAGCAAAATTGAGGATCGACATGGAGGAGTGAGATGGAGGAGCGACATGGAGGATTGACATGGAAAAGTGACATGGAGGAGCAACACGGTCGAGTGACATGGAAGACATGGAGGAGCTACATGGTGGATCGACATTGAGTAGTTACATAAAGGAGTGACAAGGAGGAGCGACATGTAGGAGTAACATGAAGGATCTACATGGAGGAGCGACATGGAGGAGTGAGATGGGGAGTGAAATGGAGGAGTGACATGGAAGACAGGGAGGAGTGACATGGAGGAGCAACATGGAGATGTTAAATAGCGGATCGACATGGAGGAGCGACATAGAGGTGGGACATTCTGGACTGACATAGAGGAGGGACATGGTGGAGTGATATTCTGGAGTGACATGGAGAAGAGTCATTCTGGAATGACATGGAGGAGCAACAGGGAGGAGTTATATGGATGATCAAGGAGGAGCGACATGGACGATCTATATGGAGTAGTCACATAAAGGAATGACAAGGAGGAGCGACATGGAGGATCGACATGGAGCATCGACATGGTGGAACGACATGGGGACAATGCTGACATGGAGGAGTGACAAGAAGGAGAAACATGGTGGATCGAAATGGAGGATTGACATGTAGCAGTGACATGGAAGTGTGACATGACGGAGCAACATGGAGGATCGACATGGAGGAGTGAGATGGAGGAACGACATGGAGGAGTGACATGGAGGAGTGACAAGGAAGACAGGGAGGAATAACACGTAGGTATGAAATAGAGGATCGACATGGAGGAGTGACATGAAGGAGGGACATGGAGGAATGACATTCTGGAGTGACATTCTGGAGTGATATTCTGGAGGGAAATTCAGGACTTCAGGAGTTACATGAAGGAACGACAAGGAGGAGTGACATGGATGAGTGACATGGAAGACAGGTAGGAGTGACATGGAAGAGCGACATTCTGGACTGACATTCTGTAGCGACATTGATTAGAAATAAGGAGGATTGACATAGAGGAGTAACATGAAGGATCTACACTGAGGAGCTACATGGAGTAGGTACATAGGGGAGTGACATGGAGGATTGACATGGAAGACAGGGAGGAGTGACATGTAGGAGGGAATTGGAGGTGTTAAATTGAGGACGGACATGGAGAAGTGATATGGAGGAGGGACATGTTGGAGTGACATTCTGGAGGGGCATTCTGGATTGACATGGAGGAGTGACATGGAGGATGGACATAGAGGATTGACATGGAGGAAAGACATGGAGGAGTGACATTCTGGAGTTAAATTCTGGGTTGACATTCTGGATTGACATGGAGGAGCAACATTCCAGAGTGACATGGATGAGTTTTATGGATTAGCAATTAGGAGCGACATGGAGGATCGACATTGAGTAGTGACTTGGAGTAGTGACAAGGAGGAGTGACATGAAGGAGTTACAAGAAGGAGCGACATGGAGGAGCGACATGGAGGATCGAAACAGAGGAGTGACAAGGAAGACATGGAGGAGTGACATGGAGGATCGACATTGAGTAGTGACTTGGAGTAGTGACAAGGAGGAGCGACATGAAGGAGTAACAAGGAGGAGTGACATGGGAGAGCAACATGGAAGATCGACATGGAGGAGTGACATGGAGGAGCGACTTTCTGGAGTAAAATTCTGGAGTGACATTCTGGAGTGACATGGAGGAGTGACATGGAGCAGTGACATGGAGGATCAACATGGAGTAGTGACATGAAAGGAGTGACATGGAAGACAGGGAGGAGTGACATGTAAGAGTGAAATGGAGGTGTTAAATTGAAGATTGACATGGAGGAGCGACATGGAGGATCGACATGGAGGAGCGACATTCTGGAATTAAATTCTGGAGTAACATTCTGGAGTGACATTCTGGAGTGACATTGATGAGAGATATGGAGGATTGACATAGAGGAGTAACATGAAGGATCTACACGGAGGAGCTACATGGAGGAGGAACATAGGGGAGTGACATGGAAGACATGGAGGAGTGAAATGGATGTGCAACATGGAGGATCGACATGGAGGATCGTCATGGAGCAGTTATATAGAGGGTTGACATGGAGGAGTGATATGGTGGAGAAACATGGAGGATCAAAATGGAATAGTCACATGGAGGACCGACACGGAGCGACATTCTGGAGTGACATGGAGGAGCGACATTCTGGAGTGACATGGAGGAGCGACATTCTGGAGTGACATGGAGGATCGACATGGAGGAGCGACATAGAGGATCAACATGGAGGAGTGACATGGAGGAGTGACATGGTAGAGATGGAGGAGTGACATGGAGGAGCGACATGGAGGAGCGAAATAGAGGATCGACATGGAGGAGTGACATGGAGGAGGGACATGGAGGAGTGACATTCTAGAGTTAAATTCTGGAGTGACATTCTGGAGTATCATGGAAGAGAGAAATTCTGGAGTGACATGAAAGAACGACATGGAGGAGTGTCTTTCAGGATCGACATGGAGGAGCGACATTGAGGAGCGACATTGAGGAGTGAGATGGGGTAGGGACATGGAAGACAAGGAGGAGCGACATGGATGAGTGACATGGGAGACGGTGGAGTGACATGTAGGAGCGAAATGGAGGTGTTAAATTGAAGATCGATATGAAGGAGTGATATGGAGGAGGTACATGGAGGAGTGACATTCTAGAGTGACATTCTGGATGGACATTCTGGACTGACATGGAGGAGTGACATGGAGGATGGACATGGAAGATCGACATGGAGGAGAGACATTGAGGACTGACATGGAGGATCAACAAGGAGGAGTCTACATGGAGTATTGACAAGGATGACTGACATGGAGGAGTGACATTCTACAGTTAAATTCTGGAGTGAAATTCTGGAGTGACATTTAGGATCTACATGTAGGAGTGACATGGAGGATCGACATGGAGGAGCGACATAGAGGATCGACAAAGAGTAGTGTCAAGGTTGATCGACATGGAGGAGTGATATGGAGGAGTGACATGGAGGAGTGACATGGAGGAGTGACATTGAGGAGCGACATGGAGGCTCAACATGTAGGAGTATTATTGAGGAGTGACATGAAGGGATGACATAGAGGAGTGAAATGGAGGGGCAAGAAATAGTGACAAGGAGGAGTGACATGGAGGAGCAACATGGATGATCGACATGGGGGAGTGACATGGTGGAGTGAAATGGAAAATCGAAATGGAGGAGTGACATAGAGGAGTGACGTGATATGGAGGAGTGAAATGGAGGAGTGACATAGAGGAGTGAGTTGGAGGAGCGAAATAGAGGAGTGATATAGAGGAGTTACATGGAAGAGCTAAGTGGAGCAGCAAGAAGGAGTCACATGGAGGAGCGACATGGAGCAGCAAGAAGGAGTGACATGGAGGAGTGACATGGAGGAGTGACATAGAGGAGTGACATGGAGGAGTGACATGGAGGAGTGACATGGAGGAGTGACATAGAGGAGCGACATGGAGGAGTGACATGGAGGAGTGACATGTAGGAGTGACATGGAGGAGCGACATGGATTAGAGACTTTGAGGAGTGACATGGAAGACATGAAGAAGTGACATGGAGGAGTGACATAGAGGAGCGACATGGAGGAGTGACATGAAGAAGTGACATGGAGGAGTGATATGGAGGAGTAACATTGAGGAGTGATATAGAGGAGTGATGTGGATGAGCGACATTGAGGAGTGAGAAGGAGTAGTGACTTGGAGGATCGACATAGAGGAGTGACCTAGAGGAGTGACAGGGAGGAGTGACATAGAGGATTGACGTGGAGGATCGACAGTGAGAAATTACATGGAGAAGTGATATTGAGGAGCAACACGGAGGTTCAACATGTAGGAGTGATATTGAGGAGTGACATTGAAGGGCGACATGGAGGCTCAACATGGAGGAGTGACATAGAGGAGTGACATGGAGGAGTGACATGGAGGAGTAATATTGAAGTGCGACATGGAGGCTTAACATGGAGGAGTGACATAGAGGAGTGACATGGAGGAGCGTCGTGGAAAAGCAAGAAGGAGTGACATGGAGGAGTGACATAGAGGAGCGACATGGAGGAGTGACATGGAGTAGTGACATGTTGGAGTGACATGGAGGAGCGACATGGATGACAGACTTGGAGGAGTGACATGGAAGACATGAAGAAGTGACATGGAGAAGTGATATTGAGGAGCAAAGAAGAGTGACATGGAGGAGTGACATGGAGGAGCGACATGGAGGAGCGATATGGAGGAGCGAAATGGAGGAGTGACATGGAGGAGTGAAATGAAGGAGGAGTGACATGGAGGAGTGAGGTGGAGCAGCAAGAAGGAGTGACATGGAGGAGTGACATGGAAGACATGAAGAAGTGACATGGAGAAGTGATATTGAGGAGCAAAGAAGAGTGACATGGAGGAGTGACATGGAGGAGCTTCATGGAGGAGTGACATGGAGGAGTGACATGTAGGAGTGACATGGAGGAGCGACATGGATTAGAGACTTTGAGGAGTGACATGGAAGACATGAAGAAGTGACATGGAGGAGTGACATAGAGGAGCGACATGGAGGAGTGACATGAAGAAGTGACATGGAGGAGTGATATGGAGGAGTAACATTGAGGAGTGATATAGAGGAGTGATGTGGATGAGCGACATTGAGGAGTGAGAAGGAGTAGTGACTTGGAGGATCGACATAGAGGAGTGACCTAGAGGAGTGACAGGGAGGAGTGACATAGAGGATTGACGTGGAGGATCGACAGTGAGAAATTACATGGAGAAGTGATATTGAGGAGCAACACGGAGGTTCAACATGTAGGAGTGATATTGAGGAGTGACATTGAAGGGCGACATGGAGGCTCAACATGGAGGAGTGACATAGAGGAGTGACATGGAGGAGTGACATGGAGGAGTAATATTGAAGTGCGACATGGAGGCTTAACATGGAGGAGTGACATAGAGGAGTGACATGGAGGAGCGACGTGGAAAAGCAAGAAGGAGTGACATGGAGGAGTGACATAGAGGAGCGACATGGAGGAGTGACATGGAGTAGTGACATGTTGGAGTGACATGGAGGAGCGACATGGATGACAGACTTGGAGGAGTGACATGGAAGACATGAAGAAGTGACATGGAGAAGTGATATTGAGGAGCAAAGAAGAGTGACATGGAGGAGTGACATGGAGGAGCGACATGGAGGAG